>PVHY01005973.1:0-78276 GCA_004024945.1 Uropsilus gracilis
AAAAAAAAAAAAAAAAAAAAAAAAAGAAGTTATTAACAAGGGAAACAAAAAGTTATTAAGGTCACAAGCAGCCAGTTATCTTACCCCATTCACTGTTCAGTCCTGAAAGTCCCAAAACTGCATGTCCAAGATGATGCCCTTGCACACTTCCAAACCTGAGGCAGCATCCAACAATTTCTGTCTTCAGCACACACAAATTTCAAGTTTTCCAAGTTTTCCTTTTGCTTTTTCTCTCTCTAGTATTCTGAGCTGCTCAGCTTCTCCAAGGTGCTTCAAACTTTTCCAACAAGTACTGATGCAAAATCAACTTTCCAAATCTCTGACTTTCTCCAGGTACCAGCTTTCCAGCTTTCAAACAAGACAAGCTTTGTTCGTTTCCCCACTGCCTCTTGCTTTGGCATCATGCACCTTTCTTCTCCTGGTCTGCCTTTCCAGTGTCTGGCCTCAAATGCTGCCTACCTGGGCAGTTGCCCCACTTTGCTTCTTCAGGTGGTGCTCGACAGGCCCAGCCATCCTGAATGCTCTGCCCTTTTTTCAGAGCTTCCCATTTTTGTGCGTGTGGTCTTTCTGTCAGACCTCATCCGCCAGGGCAGTATGGCGTATTCCCATTTTTCCAACTGCGTCACAAATTGGGGTGTCCCCGGGTGCTCCATTTAGCCACGCCACCCACTGTTAGTTGGACAACAGGTACAGATCCAAGAAAGTAGAGACTTGAGCAGATATTCATACATCTATATTTACAGTAGTATTATTTACAGTGGCCAAAACGCAGAGGTAAGCCAAGTGTTCATCCACAAATGAATGGCAAAAACAAATAAAATAAGCAAAAGGAGCATTATCCAGCCTTAAAAAGGAAGGAAATCCTGACACATGACACAATGAAGATGAATGAAATAAGCCTCAAAAAGACAAATTATAAATGAATCCATTTTTATGAGGTAATTAGAGCCATCAAATTACAGAGACCAAAGTAGAACAGTGGTGGTCAGGAGTCACTGAGGGAAGTTGTTGCTTTCTGGATACAGAGTTCCCCTTGAGAAAGCTGAAAATTCTGGAGATGAATGGTTATAATGGCTGAACAGGTATCATGCACGGATGAAATGAAGTAAGCACATGTACTTACTGGACAGAATTGTACACTTCAAAATTGTTAAAGCGGTTAACTTAGTTATATGTATATTACCAAAATTTTAAAAAATATAAAAATGTAAATGACTTTATAATCAGTATTACCAAAAATTTTTTCCTGAACATTATCTCAGGAGAAGAATTTTTTTTTTTGTCTCTAATTCAGCCTAGTGATTTTCAAAGACAAGTAGGCATGGGGCAATTCTGCTTTCTTTCTCACTGGCCATGTCTAGAGGCAGGTGAACTGGTGTACTCTTTTTAGCTTATGAAAGGTAGCATGATTTTCAGAATTAGATATGGAATACTTTTTTATGTAGTGTGTACAATATTTGCTTTGATTGTTTCTATTAGAAAATAAGTAGCCAAGTCTATTTTTACAATACTCTTTCTGATCGATCTAAAAGCACTAGGAATGAGATATATGCTTTTTCTATTCCTTTACAGTTAGTTTTTCTTTAATTACAGGAAGCTCTCATTATAAATATGCTCTGTGGTATCAGGCAGTGTCAGCTATTGGATACTTAGTCTGGATGCCAAGTTTATTTTAGACTTAGTTTCTACCTTGAAAGGACATTCCAACATCTTTCTTTTAGAGATTGGATAATAACCAAAGTGCAAAGTATCGTTATTTATTGATAGAATACCTTTCCATGAGTAAAGATGCTATGAAGCAACTAATTTAAAATATTTAAAAGGATGCTATTTAATTGACAAAATTATAGTATCTTGAGATGAATAGCTGTTTAGTCACCACTGCAAGAATATCATAGTATCATTCTTAGAAATTTTAGGAAGCTGCTATGGAGTGCTCCATCATTTATTTGTGCTGCTCAGGCACAAAAGGTTGAACAATAGGGTCCTTGTCACAGAAATTCTTAGCATTTATTACAGGCACTGTAGGACTAGGTCTTGGTTAACTTTATAGACTTTGACTATGGAAATGATTCAGCAGCAGTAGTGCCCTCAGTAACATTAGAAATGAATCCTTTCTCTGTCTCTCCATCTCTTGTGGTGGGAGAAATATACCACACAGCTTTCTGTCTAGATGGCAATATGAATTTGTCATTCCCATGTTGTCAATAGCATAATTTCAAGAGTCTCCTGGCAAGTAAATAACGGGTGTTTATCACAAAAAGTCTCAAAAGAACCATCAACTTTTGAATTGAAAGCTCCCATAAGTAGTTAACATCCTTGAACTCAAAATACAAAATTCCAATAAGTCAGAACTTGTCATTCCTTTGGATCTGTGGCTTTCCAAAAGGTGAAGAGAAAAAAGCAGTAACAGGAAGCTAAATGTCAAACAACATGTGATCTATCTGGACAATGAAATATACTTCAGTCGTACAAAAGAACAAAGTACAGACACAAACTACAATGTGTCTGAGCCTCAGAACATGCTAAGAGAAAAAAGTCAAGCACAAAGGTCACATATTGCATTGTTTCATGAAATATCCAGAATAAGTATATGAAATATGAAATATCCAGAATAAGTAATTCTATGGATACAGGTTAGTGGTTCCCTGGGGTTTGGTGATAAAGTGAGAGAGATTACTGTTTAATAGTTAATGGAGTTCCGTTGGGATGAAGGAATACTTTTACACTGGGTAGACATGTTAATACAACACTGTGAATTCATTAAACACTATTAAACATGGTGGACCTTAAGTGAATTTTGTCTTATTTAAAAAATCTTTTAAGTTTGGAATTTATGTTTTCTCTTGCCTTGATAAAAAATGAACTTTGTTCCATATTGTTAACAGGTTACCCTACTGATATTTGGAGAGTCAGCACTGGGCAGCTATAATAAACACCAGAGACCAGAGCCCTATTTGATGTTGACAGTTAATCACAAATCCCTTGGTTGTGGTCACTGATGACTTCTAGAACTGTAGTTTCTGCTTCAGTTTCTCCATAATCCTACTATCCCTGGCCCATTCTGGGGGCAAACTGTCCTTTTGTTGTTACCATGATTTATCCTCTATATTTCTTTTTCCTGCACTGCAGTGATCTTCAAGTTGGGCTTGATTTTGTGGCACTTGTGTGGTTAGTTCTTCATGTCTATGTCATAGCTTTTTTAATTATTATGCCTCAGTCTTTTAAAAACAAAAAGCCTACAGTAGCTATACATGTCCACTTTTTTCATCTTATTTTGCTTGTTTATAACTTCTTGCAAAAAAAAATTTAAGTCCTCATGTTCAAAGTACAATAACTATCACAAGACACTTGGCATGAGATCTATCATGAGGCCCTTATATTCAGTTGCACTGGCTCAGGGTTGGAATGGCTGCTCCTGGGCAAGGGTGGTATCCGTTCCTCTAACTGACAGCAGGAGACCTGAGAGTGTTTCAACACTCCCCACCCCTTCTCATTTGTCCAGTCTTTTTATTTCTATTCAAGTGTGCTTGTCCTACCAACTCCTAATTTTTTTTTCCTGATGGCTCCTCCATTTAATGAAAGCAGAACAGGACCAGAAACAAGGTATCAGAAGAAAATAGTGAAAGGCTGTCTCACTTCCATCATTCCATTGTCTATTCATTCGCAGCTGCAAATTATAGGGGCATCAATTTTTTTTTTAATTTTCTAATTTTTTTTTTTGTGGGAAGAAAGCATGTTACATAGATGGGTATACATATTACAATACCATAATTACAAAATTATAATCGTGTAAAATAACATATTATTTATTGATGTGATGTGTGATTTAAAAGTTTCAAATACCACTGGAATGGCAAACATCAAATCCAGTGTATTGATTATTATTTCTGGGAATGTATAACGGGGAATAGGATAGAAGAGATATCCACAGAGTATAGGGGCATCTAAATATGTTCTAAGCCATGCATAATTTGTATAAGTATGTGTCTGCTTTGTTCAAAGACAACTGTTTCTTCCTGAAGCCAATTCAGTAGATTTATCTTCAACAATTACTGGGCTTTGATCACCCTAGAATAGGTGGTGTCTAGCTGTCCTTTTCCTATGCACTTCCCTTATCAGGATACATGTCTGTTGATTTGTGGGAAGCTGGCTGTTTTTCGTTCCTGACAAACTCCAGTGATTAAAATGTAGTGGCTTGCTCTTGTTGCTCTGATAAAGGTGACAGCTTTGGAGTTTCCACTGGTGGTGGATATCGCCCATGCAGATTGCTTTTTAATGAAAGCAATATATTACCTTACCTAGAGACCCTGAAGCCTTACCTTGCTAATGTATTCTTGCTTGGCACCACATTTATCTATAAATTAGTTGTATTAAACACACTCCTTACTATTTATCCAGTCTTTAAAGAGTTTTTTTAGTGAGAGGATTTTGCCCCTTTCTTCATTTCAAGTACTGTTCTACCCAGTGACAACCCCACCAATATTTTAAGGTGAAGTTACATATAAACCACTCATAGAAAGGAAAAAGATCACTATAACCCTACTCAAAGGTCTGATACTCCTTCTCCACACATGCTTAAAATACAACCATGAAAGGATGAAATGGAGGAAAGTGCCAGTTTTTAAGTCTCCTGAAAATCCACATTAATTCTGAAAGCAAAGTCTACTAAAGTATATGGCTGAATAAACAAACAAACAAACAAAGAAGTAAATTTAAAATGGGGGCTGTAAAGGTTTAAAATATGAGATTACAGGACACCTATCCATATGTTGAAAAAAAAAAAAGAGAAAATCTATATTCATATGTACAAACATGAAAGAAATTTTATCACAGCTCAAAACTAAAATAATCCCCAAGACATGACTCTGTTATCACTATAATTCACTCACAGAAGGAGTGTAGAATAATTCCAGGTCTACGGTCAGGTTTACAATTCCACAAACAGTGAATAGCATCTGTTGTCCCCTTGTGGGGAGACTCCACAGTGAGGCACACATTTCATGCTGTGGTTCTGGAAACAGCTACAACACCAAGGCCTTATAATGACCCATGAACCCAAACTGGAAACAAACAACTATTTTGCCGCAATATGTCCTCTCTGACCTAAACCCAATATTAAATTTTTTACAGAACTATAAATCAAATCCATTAAAGACAAAAATCCCAGTGAACCAGTCTGAACTAAATCCAAACCTACATATTTTCTAAAACAACTGAACTGTAACAAAACTAAAACTTCAAAATATTCTCCACACTGAATCGATATTTCATTTGGTTCAAGTCTCTAAACCATATTTTCTATCTCAAGACAGGATTATTGTTAAGTGTTAACCAGCACTTTAAAGAGGAAATACAGAAGGGATGTTCATGCCCTAGTTAGTAATGAGAAAAGTATTCAGTAAATGTATGATCCCTTTTATAAATAACTTAAACAAACACACAGTCATTCAAAGAGAAGTCAGAAGGAGAAAGACAAATAACAGATGATTTCTCTCAAATGTAGAATATAAAGAAACAAAACAAAGGAATAGACAAAACTAAACCAAATCCAAACCTAAAAAAACTGCAGGTTTGAAGCTACCAGTGGAGGTATGTGAGGGGAGTAAAGTTTGGGGGGGGGGTTCTAATGGACTATGGAGGATTGTTAGGGCTTTGACAGGGGTATAGATAGTAATATATATCTGAAGAAATGTGAACCTCTACCCCTAAATTACACGGTGCTTTAAACATTGTTTCTTCAGTTAAAAGGAAAACCACACCACCAACAACAACAACAAAAAAAAAAACAAATGCAATGATTAAGTTATGAATAAATGAGAAAGTACAAGGGAATCATTACCAACCACTTTTATAAAGTAAATTCCATTGAGAGTGAATTGATCCCATAATATGGTAGAGAAATCAAGCAAGCACATCTATATTAAATGCTGCTATTATCAACTTTTATTCTGATTCCAATGACATAGTCACCCTTGTTAAAATTCTACTTACTGGTTATTTTTGTTGATACTAATGATAGAGAAATAGGTAGTGAATAGAAAATAAATTTTCAGTAACCTTGGTCCATATGGGTGAGAAACTACAAGACTTAAAACTATGGTATTAGAAAATTTATGCTATTCTGGACACACTCCGCATTTGGATATTTTCTAAAGAAAATTCATATTTATACAAAAGACCTTCTAATATACAAAATTTTATATACTGTCCTTTTGTGATAGATAAGCATAAATATAGCTCTAAAATAATTGAAATGTGTATACACAATAGAAACATGTGCACACGATATACTGTGGCCAGTACATGTGCACATACAATTTACCTAAAGAATTCTAGCTCTTCATGAATAACTTATTACTAAGGAAATGATTATAGGCAGAGCATCTACAGATTCATAACTTTTTCTAAAAAGTTCAAGTAAACCATGGTTCTTGATAAGAATATTCAATTTACTGCTGAGAGTTGTGATGAAAAGTTTGAAGTCTATTGTGTTCAAAATACTTAAAAAAAACAATAACATTATTCCCTATTTCTGGCAATTTCTCTTAAAGATGAATGTAAGAAGATTTTCCTACAAAGATTTGTACAATCAATGCGGAACAGAGAGTATTAATCAGCAAACCTATTTCCTCATCTTCCAGTATACATAGCCAATGTAGATTGTCCAGGTGCCCTGTATTGGAGGTGGCTGTCAGGTTAAATTCTACAATATGAGCACACCAGAATTGAGCCAATAAATGTGATCAAAGTAATCGGAAGTGACGAGATACATTTCACTTTTAATCTCATTGGTAATGGTTTATGATCTTTGTCTTTTCCTGGTGACCTTGGAAACTACATGTTAAGGGAGTTATAATATGGAAGGATCTTGCATCCCTGAAGCTCCATTTGAAAGAAGTTACCCAGTAATCAAAAACTTGTTCGGCTGTACCAGAGTAATAACTAAGTCTACTTGCAAAATTTGGGGAGATTTCAGTTGATCTGCTAGAGTTATCTTAGTGTATACAACCATTATTTTAATAATAGCAGAAAAATTGAAATGACTGAAATTTACCTAACAAAGTGGCAATGGCTATTTTTGTAGATGATTGAAACTTTTAATTTTCTTCCTTGAACTGTTCTGAAGTGTTTATTTTCTATAATGCTATTTTCTGTAACAGTTACATGTTATGGAAATATGTTATTTTCTATAGCATTTGCAATGAATGCATAATGTATATAATTTTGATATAAAAATCAAATTAAATGTGTATCACTTGATGGTGTATAGTACTGATGGCATCCAGAAGGGATACTTGTAAATAAAGGAGAAAAACTTCTACTCATAAAATGTTAAGTAGTTAGGAAGAAGAAAAATAGTTTTTATTTTCTTAATTTTATTTTATTCGTGGTGTTAGATGGAAGGAACATTATTGGTTAGCTATAGCACACACATTTTTGAGAGAGAGAGAGCGCCAAATTCTAATCACTAGTCCATCAGGTAGCGCCCCAGTATTTTTGAAAGTCTTCTGAATGTGTGTGTGTGTGTGTGTGTGTGTTATCTAAAAAGAATTAAATCAACAACTTCACCGAGCAAGAGACCCAGGCATGGCTGGACTCTTAACAGTCCTAAAAATCTTATTTTTATAAACGGCTAATTTCCCTGGAAAATATCAAGATTCAATTATTGTTAGGTAATTCATCTAAGGATAAAAGAACAAATCCAATTTTCTTTTCTATTTAGTAACTCTATTTTAGGTACCAATAATGTGGTTATTATTCCTACTCATGATGGTCATTACTTGCATGATGTAATCAGTGTCAACTCATTTATTTTTATTAAAGCCAAATGAATACCACTCTTCCTTCACATAGAATGTTCTGATTTAGCTGACTTGTGCACTACCAGTTTAACCAGAATGACCATGCTTTTCTTTACACTGTAGAGTCATCATTCTGATAGCAAGCCAGGGCACACTGGATCCATGCACTTTGTAGAGGATGTTCAATCACTTTGGTATGTGTCCTGAACTACCAGTTGAGCATTGTTCGGACTGATATTTGATTCTTACCTTATTTACAGGTTTATAAGTTAGCCTGCTATTATTTCATAAGTGCTGGCAGATGACATAACTTCCTGGGCCAGAGACCAAGGAGTTTATTATTTACGGCATAGCAAACAACAGGAGCATCAGCATCTCTGTGTTCATGGCCCATGCTTCCCAGTCTCATAAAATGTAGTAGACCCCCATGGATGGTGACCATGCACTTGGCTTGCATTGCACCTGAGAAACAATGGGCTTATAGAAATTACCTCTTTTATAGTAGGAAGTAAGCAAGAGAGGTTACTTCCTCAACCAAAGCTGTTGTTTCAGTACCCCTGAGTTATGGAGAGCAGTCAAGGTCTTGAAGACCTGCCACTCCAAGATGGAGTAATAAAAAAATTACCCTCAATAACAGGATGTCAGATAATTATGAAATGTTGGGACATGTTTTACAAAAATTTAGGTGGCTCCTGCACTAAGACATCATAGTTCTGCAGGCTCTCACCTCATTTCAAAGCAACAGGACGTAGACATCACAGACAGTATACTCTGGGTTGGGAAACAGTCAACAAAGAATTGTGATTTGTGCAGACACACTCAAAGTAATGCATTAAATTAAAAGGCTGGCAAATGAATTCACATTTATATGTCTTAATTCAAAAATATAAGTTAAGGGAGGTGTATCTCTGACTCTGCGCTTTAACCTTTTTTTTTTTTTTTCAATTCATGTAGCTCCAATGGTTCTACTTTCTTCTATTTCAAGAGCTGTTTTCAAGAGCTGTCATCTAATGATACCCATTGATAATCTTCACTAATGGCATAGAAGTATACTCTCTCAGTGTATTTCCAAGTGTGTACCTCAGCAAAGAGAATAAAGGTTATGTGATGTCCAGAACCATATTACCCAGTTTTCTAAGGGATTTCCTTTCAGAAACCAATTTTCCTCTTTCAGGAAAACAAAAAAAACCCTCTTTCAGCTTGTTGTAGGTAATAAAAACTTGGGACTGGTTTCCAGTTTATGAATCACTCACAAAAAGACTTTTATTGACATCATCACAATTTCCAGAAAGTTCACTACAAATTAAGAGGAAAGAACAGCTTTTGGCAACCACAGTAACGCTTATAATGCATTTATATTTGCAATGTTTCCTCAGAGTTTTTCATGAAACACCAACTGTTGTTGACTAAGTTGCTATTTTTCCCTTGGAGAGGTGATACTGAGTTTGCCACCCACCCCACGTGTAGCTTGATACCCAGGGCCCATGAGAGGGTAGGCCTCATGAGAACAGCCCGAGCCACAGCCTGAGCATTACTGCATTTGATGACCACCTCATCTACGGCAAGGAGTCTTTCCTGGTCCAAGCCTAGCTGTCTCCTAACAGGGCAGTAGGCCCGTAGACACAGTGACTCATTCATACCAAGCAAGTTAGATTTTAAAGCTCATCTAATATGCTGCATTGAAGTTACTTAGAAAAGGCTCTCCTGCAAATCTCACTAAACACAAGTTGTGTGGAAATGCTGTAACCCAGTCCCAATCTAAGTTTAGCAAGAGTGTTTTACTCTGCATTTCTAGTTTGTAAATATAAGGACATAATAGGGCTCTGTGAACAAAATTTGGCCCTGACATTTTCCAACAATGACGAAGCTCCACAAAGCATTCAGAACAACCCTGCAAGCCCTGACCGGACCATTTACCTTGCTGGGACCACTGCTTCCTGCTTCATAACCTACTAATCTGCTGGGACCCTTTTTTGGACTCAGCTCCTGTTGCATCTAGATAATTTGACTGACAAAGAAAGACTTCTTGACAAAAGAAATGAAAATTTCCCAGATTTAGATTACTAGGAAAAAGAAGGAGATTATCAAAGATCTAAACAATGCAACCCATAGCAAAGCATCCTAGTAAATCATACCAAGCCAGCTAAATTAGATAGCACTGTCCATATACAATCACACTGTTGGGCTCCCACGACAGCCTTTAAATGTGACATGTTATTTGACATGTTTGCAATTAGGGCTTAGGAAAAAATCAATTTTTTTCTATTCCACTTAAAATAAAAAATGTACTGTTTTCCAATGAAATGCACCCTTTTTTTCTATTCAAGACAGACAAAAAAGTAATACCAGAGCAAACATATCACAGCTGCATTATGAAGATAGACATTTAAAGTCTAATTTTATTAGATTTTATGAAAGGGCAGAACCTAGAAGTAATTACCAGCAAGTTATATTTACTTTCGCATCATTATCCACCACCTTTTGAACGGGCCGTGAGGCAGGCAGTCAGCAGGGTCCTGCTGAGCTGCTGAGAAGCTGTGGCAGTGCCTGCTATTCACCCACACATGGCAGGCTCCTCTGTTTAGCAGCCGAGACCCAGTCTGGAGCAGAGAAAGCCAACTACTACCCCTCCACCCCATTTCTTCAATCTGAAGTGCTCTGACTAACCCATACACACTGCATGTGGATAAACATTCAAAGGTGAATTTCTTAATGAAACCGAATGCTTTCAACTTACTGTCACTTGTCACCTTTCCCATCTCAAAATCCCTTGTTTCTTGTAGTCTCTTAAATTCGCTTAAAATCAAATATTTGATATTTTTCAGACAGTTAGCCTTTACTATATCTTGCTCCATCATTATATGCAGTTATATAAATAACAGAAGTAACAAAAACAATAGTAACAGTAATCTAATATCTTTTGTATAGTTTCTATGTACTGTGTACTGTTCTGAGTGATTGAAAGGAACTATCGCAACTGCTCTCCAAGTGACCCCATGCAGTGGACCATTGAACAACTTCCCAGGCTCACTTATGGATTTTCTTGTAAACAGATGATGTAAATTTGGCAATAAATATAGCCCCATAATGACTTTTTTAAACATTTTTTCAGCTTACTTTAAGAATACAGTATAATATATAACATATAATATATGCTTTAATCAACTGCTGATGTGATCATCAAGACTTCCAGTTAATACTAGTTAACTTTTGGTGGAATCAAAAATTACATGTGGATTATGGTCTGTGTGGCAGTCAGTGATCCTAATCCCACTCCCCCTGTTCAAGGGTAAACTGTTATTATTGTCACTGACAAATATATTTGCCATTATCATTAGTTTAAGGAATTCCAGCAATAATTGCCTAATCTTCATAATTCTTGTTGGTTACTTGAATGCAAACAGGGGCTTAGGATGCTCAAACAGTGGACAAAACAAATCAAGCATATACGGCAGGCAGAATAATGCCCACCTACCCCACAGATGTCCACAGCCCAATCCCCAAAACCTGCAAAGAGGCTACCTTCAGATTTGACCATCTCAGGAAGGAGTCACAGAATTCCCTGAGAGCTGTTGTGCTCACAGTTACATTTCATTACAGGGGAAGGATCCAGGTGAAAATCAGCCAAGGGAGAAGTACACGTGGCGGTCTAAAGAAGCAGTAAAGGCTCAGAGTCTGCTTCTCTCTCCCCATTGAGATGCTCACTTTCCTGGCATCCGAGGGAGTTAAAGCCATGTACATGGAGCACTGCCAAGAAGGGAGGCTCCCCAGAGCCCTGGCAGGTTCCAATGAGGCTCTATCATGTAGCTGTAACCAATGAGCTGATTGTTCTCAAGTTTCCAAGTCAACCAATACCACATTATTCAAAGCTTCCAGTGCACATTACATGGTTGGTCTATGGGACCAGACTCTACTCTAGTCACATCTGGGATGCTCCATCCCCATCCTAAACCACAATGTTAGACTATTTGGTGTGACCCAAGGAGCTCAGAGAAACAAAAGCATTCCTCCCAGGCATGACACTTATGGGTCAGAAATTGCCTCCCAGAAATCAAGGGCGAAGGCCAGGATTTTTCTCTGCACAAGGCTCAATTCTTAAGTGTACACACATCAACTGGATTTATTTAACGGTTTGTTTATTTACTTATTTATTTTTATTTATCTAAATTTATTTTCATTTACATTGCTATCTACACAGGGAGGGGAGTGTTCCTCCCACTACCTTATCACTCTTAAACCATCATCTTAGTCTTTTGTGCCTGTTCCACCTCTGAGATCCTTCCCTCAGGCTCTGTGCTTCAATTTTGCTGAGAGTTAGTTCAAACTGGGTTTAAAGTGTGAGCAGGATTGTTCTCACTGAAATGGGGGAAAAAAAAAACAGGAGAAAAGGGCATCTAAGACATAGAAAAGAGCAGGAACAAGGGCCCAATGTTGTGGCTTTTCAAAACAAAAGGTTAGTAAATAATTATAGTTTGAATCTGGGCACTGGAAGATGGGAGTGGGTGGATAAAGCCCCTAATTGTAAAGGTCCTAGTACCCCATTAAGGAGTTTTGTACCAAAGCAAGGAGCATTTGGGAGACTTTTCAGAGGGGTGATTTGAACAAAGAATTCTTTTGTAATTTAAATAGTGAGCTCCCACTTTACAGTTCATGACTACATGCTTTTGTCTTTAGGATTTATTTTTTAATAGGGCAATGCATATTGATATAAAAAAAAGAGAAAAGTCGTTGTTTCTCTAGTAACACTGACAACAGAATTTGTCAGTATGCACGGATGGGCTTTGTGATGACCTTGACCAAGAGAATGATGGAATTGATGCTGTGGGACTTCAAAGACCCAATCATAAGAATCCCATGCACATCCGCCTAGCTCTCTTGGGATGCTTACTGTCAAAACAGCTGCCATATTGTGAGGAAGCCCAAATGAGTACCGCATAGAGAAACCACATGGGAGAGGCCATGTGGAAAAGCCTTGTCCAGATTTTCTGAACTGTAGCCCCGCTATGGTCACAGGCAAAGAACAGCAACCATCTGAATGTTAATGGAGGGATAGTCAGATGATTCTAGATCCAAACTATCAAGGTCCTAACTTTTATTCTTCCCAGCTGAGGTCCCTGACAGTGCATCACATGTCAGCCATCTGGTGGTATACTCTCTGAAACTCTGACCCACAGAATCCATGGTTCTTTTGTACCACTACAGTTTAGGGAAGTTTGCTATACAGCAATAGTATCTAGAACAGGATGTACGTGAGACAGTTATAGGAACATGTCCAGTGCAGACTGGGCTGTGTGATTGCAGCTCACAGCAGAATCTGGGCTGAGAATGTTGGGCTGGGCATCACTGGCATACAGGTCACACCTGAAGTCATAAATACAGGTTATATAACAGGAAATATCTACAGTAAGAAGACAAAAAGGGTGAACCTGGAATACAAGAGTATACTGATATTTAAGGAGTATTTAGGGGACAAAAGCATGCAGAAAAAGAGATGGATAATACTGATCAGAGTGCAGATAGGATAATAGAAATAATGTTCAGAGCTTTAGACAGGTATTCAGGTGCTTAGAAAATCACTAGCAAGACTAGGCATCTGCTTGCTCATAGCTTCTAGGTTCCTGGCTATAGCTGTGGTCTGAGGCAGAGAGTGAGGCAGTCCCACCCAGAGGAGAGGGACCTGCAGAAAACTGCCATGACCTCCTGCCTCAACCCCAGCAACTGAGGAGGTGACTGGGAGGCGGGTACAGAGGATGCTACAGTAACTCCTTTCTGCAGCCCACGTCTATGTGGTCACTTCACAGGAGAGAACACCTTGGAAGCACTTTCCAAATCCAAGGGAATACATCTCATTGCATGCTGTATGCAATTTTTTATCCAGAACACTGGAGCAAGGGAATATAAGGAAAGGCATCCTAGGCTTCTCCTGACAGAAAGCATGAGAGCAGGGAAGGGATGAGTGCTGATTACAGAAACCAAACCAGCAAAACATAGTGCAATGACTTTCCAAAAGAATGGAGTGAGGGGAAAAGAGAGCCCGTCCCTAAGGTCAAACCCGGACACAGCAGTGCCAGAAGGGCACTGGGTTTTGGAGTCCAACACTGTGCACCCAGATCACAGTGTCAGTCACTTCTGTAAAGGACTTTCATTCAATCAAGACTGATCACAGAAACCTTGCAGGATTATTGGGAGAACCGAAAACAATGTGTTGGGGACTGGGTGAAGAGGCAGGATTTAACACTGCTCCTTTAGAAATTTTTAGAGAAAAGGTGGGATATATCCTCTTAGTGTCAAGAGTTTGAAGGGCCTTAGAGAGTGGATAAAAAGAAGAAACTGTCAAGAACTTAGTTTACAATGACTGGGAGCAAATGCAAGTTTCGCAGCTGACCCCTCCTTCCAGGTAAACTTGTCCTGAACCTGGGAAGGCTGTGTAGCTTCAAGCATCTTGGGATGTTGTGCCCTCTTCCACCCCGGCTATTTCTGGGGCTAAGTTAGGATCCAAAAAGTGGAACAGTAAAGTACTGTAATATCTAAACATGCTCAACATAGTGTGAACCAAAGATCACAGGTGGTCTTAGGTGCAGGTGATGCTACTTTTGATCTGGGCGACCAGAGTGACATCCTGAATCTCCGAGTCTCAGTTTGCTCACCTATAAACAGACAATTTGGACTGCTCTGTACGATCACTGCGAAGATGAAATAAAATCAGTAGATGATGATCACTGCCAGTTACTGACACATATGTGTCAGATGCCATACAAATTCTACAAACATTTAATTACAGCCTCAGGATAACCCTATGAGGATTTACCTCTATTCTGTAGATAAGGAAACTGAGGTTTGAAGAGATTAAGTAACTTGACCCAAATTTCACAGATGCTAAAAGTGCTGCAGAGGCAGGATTTGACTCCCTGCTAATGGAAGGGCTAAGTTGGGGGTCTGCATACAGGAAGTATTCAATAAATGAAAAATACTACTTTTTACTATTCCAATTTCCTGGCCCCCCTTCATTTGATAAACCTCTGATTGCGAGAGGGACTTGCCAAAGGGCAGGACTGGAGTTGAAACTTCAATCTCTTGATTTTGAATCTAGGACTTTTCTCCTTAAAGTAAAATCCGTTTCTAGGAAGACTGTAACTGGAAAATCAGCTAGGCTGGTCTAAACCCATAAGTGCATGACAACAGTGCCCTCTGCTGGCTTTCAGGAGAACGTAAGGTGGCCACCTTACTGAAGATTTCTAGCAAACCTTTCATTACTAACTTTTCTATCGCAGCAGTCCTTGATTACCCCTCCCTCCATTTTATTCTTAAGCGGGCATCTTCATTTATTTAGGTCTTTTATTTACATTTTACTGACAGTCACCCTTGGTCTTTGAAATCTTGTAGTTGTTCAGAGGAGGAGTGGACGCAGTCTTAGGGGTTCCTGGAACCCTCCAGGAGTTTCTCAGGTGCTTCCCCCACACCCACACCTAGAATCATGACCTCACCAAGTGCTGTGACTGATGCCACAAGCTCTGAGTGTGCTCGTGATTGAGAAAGGGACACAAGCAACCAAGTGGTATTTTTACCAAAGGAGGCCCCCACCAAATCACCAAGAGCCTGTTCTTTATTTTCAAAATAGAGAACATTCACCAAAACTTTCGCTAGGTGTTACTTTTCATATAAAAGAGAGAATATGGTGCTTTCTAGGAGCAATTTCACCAAGCACATATTTTAAAAACTATTTCAGAGCAAAAAAAAAAAACAAACCCTAGAAACTTTCCCATCTCAGTCTATGAGGGCAGGAAATTTCAGGTCTCAGACTGAAGAAGAGACCCAAAGAAGTAAACAAACAAGAAAAAAACAGGAATAGAACTGAAACAAGCAAAAATTGCCATAGAACTTCCCGCACTACCCAACAGAAGTATTCAAGATGAGAAACCAGTGTTTTCTCCACTCCAAGAGCTGCACTTATTCATACACTAGGATCAAGTGTTGGCGGCAAGTTGAGGAGGACTCTGCCTTTTCAGCATGCTGACAACCAGCAGACCAAGTTCGATTTGTGGGTAGTAGCAAGAGCACTGAACCTGGAAGAGCCCAAAGGCCTACGGGGACATCTCACTGTGTTCCTGACATGTGCTTGGAGCCTGGGGAAGTCATTTAGCTTCTGAGATCCCATCTCTTCATTTGTAAGCAGGAGATAAGGTTACCAAAGGCGAGCCTCATGCGGTGTTGAAAAGTAAATAAAGCAGGAAAGAACTTTAGAGTTTACAATATGGTATTAAGGGGGACCACTGGAGATGGAAACTTCAAAAGACATTGATAAAGTACTTTCTAATTTCATTGTTTATTAAGTCCCTCACCTAACTCTTAACTTTGAGCATAATGCTTAAACTCTCTAGGTCTCAGTTAATAATAAGACTGAATAGGACAGTGGTGAGGTCAGTGTCTTTAAAACTTTTAAAAATAGGTTGATTAAACAAAATACAAATTAATGTCTCATAAAATTATGGCTCAGTGAGTGATAAAAAATGATACTGAAACAAGTTTTTACACAAATGATAGCTCATTGCTTTTGAGGCGTCTGAGCCACTTTGCAGAAGGCATTCCATCTTGGGACAGTATGCTACCCTTGGATTTGTGATGGCAGATTTGTAATAGCCTGTCTGGAGACACTACCCACACAGAAACTTGGTCACAAACAGCACTCCACAGGCATAGGGTCTGGGCTATAGGAACCCAGCCTTTCCTCATCCTCAGTATGCATCAGGGGCATATTTTAGTGACCTGGACCACTGCCTTTGGTTTGTATGTTCCTCAAATTGGGTGACAATGCTTTAGGACTCCTGTGTGTTGTCGTTCTTTAGGGGTCACTGTGACATTTAGGGCAGTCATATGGAAGAAGATTGAAGTTCAAACTCCACTAGCATCAACTGTACAACATTACCTTGGACTTGAAGCTTATTGAATCACTGACAAAGAAAAATTCATTTTAGATCCATTCACACCATGGCCTTCTTCTGCCTTTACCTATGTTACAACTCTTGCTTTTTCCACTAAGACAATGTTCCCCGTCTCTCTCCTTCCACCTGAGAAATGCATACATTGTGCAGCTGCAATGGTCTCATCACTCATTTTGGATGCCACAAGTAGGAAATTGCACAAAGGGTAGTCATCGGCAACTGGGAACATACCCCAAGATGATGCCAATCAGTTACCATGTGTTTACGAAACTGTACTGTTCTGGGAGTACAATTCACACCTTCGCTGAAAAATTAGCATCCACCAAACCATCTGTTTAGAAGAAAGACTTTTCAAGCCAATACTGAATTACTGAATTTCTTTTTTATTAACATCCTGATCCCTGTACTGATTGCACCTTAGATTTTGATGAAGGAACAAAGTGAACTGTGGTGGCCTTGAGGTATCTTTAGGGCAGGGTTTACAGTTGAGAGACTCATTTTCACGTTGAAGATGAGGGCTGCTTGCTGAATGAGGTGTAGGGAAAGTGATCTCAGTCTTCTGGTCAGAGATGTTTAGGTCAAAGGTCAATACTTGACCCAACCTGGGCTTGTTTGAGGAAACTGCAATTTGGGCCACACTGTCAACCAGGACTTTGAGTTCACATAGGACTATTTGGGGCAGTCATCCTTCCACATGCCCAGTGAAGCAGGTAAAGCAGATCTGTGGGTACATGAGAAGTACTTGTGTGGAGAGAAGGTGGGGGAGAGAAGAAAGTGGCAGAGGGGGTCACTTTAGTTCCTAACTGCCTTGCTGTCTTGATCCAGGCTTTCCAGAAGTCTGATGATACTTGCCCTTGAGTTCTGTGAAGAACCCATTATAATCTCCTCGCTCCCCTTTAATCCATGCTTAATGTTTCTTTTTGCTTGCTTTTAAGTTTTGATGACAACACAACAAACAAAAACCAACCACCTAACTGATACAAGTGGGCAGAGAACACAGAGAGAGAACTAATAGATCAATTGTCTACCTGGTCTCTTTATTGTAGTTGCTTGTTTGATTGGATTCTGCTTCCACAGACCATCCTCTCAGAGGGGCGACCCAGTGGTTCACTGGGGACCAGTGTTTCTTTATTGCTGTGGGTTCTGTGCTGAGGAAACCGGGTAAACATGGGTGTCACTCAGAAATCAATTTGATAAATATTTAGGAGTACCTGCTCATGTTAAATCATTCTGCCAGGCACTGAGATGTCTGGATTAATAAAACCAACACTCTATGTGCTGGGAGCTCAGTGTCAATAGGCTAAATATCTTCTTTAATCATATCTCTGAATCAAGGGAGCACTCTAATTCAATTAATTTTTAAAAATGGTTTTCCTACTTCCTCTTGAGTGGCAAACATTGTACTGAAAAAGCCCAAAGGAGGTTTAAAATTGAGAAATTAGGCAATCTGTTCTTTTAGGAAAACATTTCTGATGGTGTGGGTATAGTTTCATAGGCTTGTTACTGATACAGATGCTTTGATATCTAAAAATCCAATTTAAAATTTTGTGGAAAAATATCCTAACGATGATTCCCCTTTGCCTTGTTGTTGTTCATTTTCTTTCCACAAAAATCATCTACGGGGTATTGGTTTTGCATCTCTCTGATGAACCCCAGGCTCTGTGGATGGAAACTCAGGAGTTGTAGAAACTGCACAGGTGCCTCTTAATACAGAAGAGTGGTGCATTTCCTCAAGTCCGGAGGTGGCCTCCTAAGAGCCAGTACTATCCTCATCACTTATTAAAGACAAGGAAAAGGAGAGGGAAGGTGAGAGAGTGAGCAGGAGGGAGGTGAGGTGGAAGCAGCAGCAGCAAAAACTAAGCCCAAACAAAGGGTTCGGATGACACAGCTGTTTCCCTGCAGGCTCTGAGCTCTGTTGAGCAAGTTACTAAAATAGGCGAGCAGTGAAGGCTTAAGCTCTGTCTCCCCCTAGTGCCCACGCTTACTACCTCTGACTCCAGCGGGGGTTGTGGCCAATCCCTGTTTCATCAACTTCCTTATTTTGCATTATCCAACCAACAGTGTTACTTTTAAATGAAGTTGCACTGCATTGTAACACTATATATGTTTCAGGTGTGCATCATGGATAATCAGCATGTGTTTGTATTACATTAAGTTCACCCTTCAAAGTACATTATTATCCTTCACAGCCCTGTTGTTTGGAGAAGCCGAAGCCTCAATTGGTAAAAATGTTCACTCTTAGAAGCCTGGAAGGCAGCTTGCCTTGGAGCAGCGATGTGATCCCATTAGCAGGTGACACCATCAATGAGTGACAACAACAAATGAAACACTGTCCACAAGTCCATGGCCTAGAAGTGGATTGCCAGCTGCCCACCTTCTTCAGACTCAGTCCGTGCACCCTCCTCTGTGAAATGAGGGTGCTGGCTGTGTGAGTCTAAAGTGGCTGCGGGGTGTGAACAAGACACTTGCCACCAGCTCTGCCCAATGCCCGACAGAGAGCACAAGGTCACAAGGTAAACCAGGAGGGATGGAGACACTCTTGTCTTTGGGGAGCACTGTTCTCCCCACCAGCCCAAGGCCTCTGCAGGGCATGGGGCTGGGGGTAGGGATAGATTAGGAGGTGGTTTGTATAGAAAATGCATAGCTCCTCTTTTAAAACCAGATCTTAGAAGGTGCAAAGTATACCAAAAAACAAAACAAAACGTGCATATATGAGACCCCATATCGCACGCACTAGAAAAATTTACCAACCTCTATCTCAAGGAGATTCTAGGGTCTGTGTCTTTGGCTCTGATCCTGATTCCATCACTTTTCAACTGTTTGGGTAAATTATGTGGGTTTTATGAGCTTTTTTCTCTGATGTGCAATGGGAGTGAGCGCATTCCTACCCCCACAGTGTGCAGCACCCTTAGGCAAGGTCAGCCACACTGCGCACCTAGCACATGTCCTCCTGCATGCCCCACAATCTACTGCCTCTGGGTCAGCTGGGCTTTCTACTCTGAAGGTCGAACAGTCCAGGTAGATCTGCTAATCACCACCTCAATTCTGAAGCACTGAAGTCAGCAGGAGGACTTTCCTACACAAGAGGTTTTCAGAATTAGCTGCAAGATAGAATTGCCTGAGAGAACTTTAAAACTGGCAGATGGGGTTAAATCCATCAAGATTCTCCTGAAATTGGTCTGGGTGAAGCCCCACATAGAGTGTAAAGACCTCCCCCAATGAGGACAATGTGCAGTATCGGCAGGGACCACTGTCTTCAGAGCACCTTTCTCTACCTTTGCAGGAAACTGAATTTATTTTTGTTTTTGTTTTTGCATTTCATGCATATTTGCTGAAGTGTCTAAGCAGAAAGTAGTTTAAGGGCAGAGTCCTTCTGAAATCAGAGCAGCTTGACAGTTTCAGAAAGACAATAGGAAAGGACATCTAAGTCCCGCCAGTGGGACTAGCTTTGTGCCAATGTCATATACTCCTGGCCACCCCTTATGCCTGGGGCTGCGTATTCAAAATGCACCAAGGTCAGAGAGACAACCCAAATGATTGTGAAGTCCAAATGTTTTTGCGAATGCTGATGGTTTTCATGAACCTGTCCTCATCCTCTCTGTAAATCACCTACTTACACAGAGCGCAGGGTCCTCTGGCTCTCCATGGAGGCCCAAGCCCTGGGCTCAGCTGTACACACAGGCAAGCACACCAACAGCCAGCATCAAGGATACTCCTGATGTTAAATGCAGTGCTACACCTCATGGGCTAGCTGGGTAGTGTCCACAAAGGAAACACCTCCAAGGGCTTTAATCATGTTTAGGGCATGCTGGGGAATATGGTCAGTGTGAACATTTGTATTATTTCTGATCCAGCTTTGACAAAACAATTTTCCTTAAAAAGGAAAAATTGTACTCAATCAAAAGTAGCTATACAAAACCTGAAGAGTGTGACCTATGGTTTGGGCAAATTCTTATTCCAGGCAGTGGAAGTGCTGGCAGGATCCAGGGGCTGAGATCACCCCTGGAAAAGAATGCCCATGCCAAGCCAAAGCCAGCTGGGGTCCTGCAAAGTGACAGCAGGGAATGTTGCAGGGAAACACCAGCAGAGTTGCAAGCCTTTTGCTTAAGTGGAGAATTTATGTATGGCAAGAAGAATGTTTCAGTTACCCTGGGCTCTGGAGATAGGAATTCCTGTCTAGCAATTTTGCTGCAGGAGTAAATGAAAGTGTCTATTTCCATTGTTAGGTCTTTTAGCCTCTTTTTTCCACTACAATGGACCTGAATTAGCAGCCAACCGGTCCTCGGCATCTCCTCAGGCTGAATTCAAGGAAGTCTAGTGGCTAGGTCAGGGCTCCCATTGTACCTTCTTTGGGTGCAGTATTTTCATACAAAGGGGGTGCACAAATTCTCAAACATCTCTCAAGTCTTGTGAACCTTTGGAATATGAGATAAAATGAAGCTGCTAAGGAGAATCCTGGGATTTGCTGGGACAAACCTACAGTCTCCATGTTTTTTCTCACTGCTCTGAGCTGAGTGGGGCTAGGCACCTGCTGATCACCGGGGCAGACAGGACAGTAAGTCATTTGGTCAGAGGTTTTAGAATCACCAACTATGGGTCCACAATTTGAGTTAATAAATCCCAAAATGGCTTCAGTCCAAAGAGTAGTCCCAAAATGGTAAGACTCTAATTCAGAGTGTAGAATGATCCAGGAAAAAGTTATTTCGGGGCCTCTGTTAATGAAGACATCACACGAAGTTTCCTTAGACAATGTTCTTCAAGAGATTTTAAAGTTTTTCAAATTAATTAACATTTTATATTCAACATCCCACGAATTTCACATCTGCCACTGATTTTCTTACTAATTAGAAAAGCTGTTGGTGGAGGAATTGTTAGATGTTTGCACAGTACAAATTAAGGCATAATTGAAAGGCAGGGTGTATGCTAATGAGCCACAAGTATGATAAGCCAGGATTTACACCTATGTGAGAGTTTTCCTCCCCTTGCTTATTTGAATTCTGTAAGGATCATGTGTGAATATAGATATGAGGCACTTTGCAGGTTGGCTGGGAGTAGCTGGTAGCTATACATTTTTCAGAGAAGACTTGTTCTCTGAGGGCTTCTAGCCTCAAAATCCCATGAGGAATATTTAGCCATGAGGTACTGTTCAAAAGCATAACCTGGTGAGACCGCCTCACTTTCATTACTGTTTGAGAGTTACTCTGGCGTGGTCTAGATATGCACCTTAAAGGGTCTCTTTTCTTTTTTGGAAGCGCTGGTTCTCATGAAGGGTAAAGCAGGGGTTCAGTTGCTGTTATTGTTCCTACCATTATTGTTCAGCCATTGTTTCTTTCTGATCTTACTTAGACACAGAAGACAGTCTGCTGATTAAATTAGAACAAGTGAAGATCATGAGCTGTTTGACCAATATTAGTTTATCATAGAAGGTCACCGGTGAAAAGTAAGGCATTTCACCTGCCCACAGAAAGCAACTATCTTATTAAAGAAACAAAACATTCATTCAAAGCCAATCCAAGAAGGGAGAGGATTAGCTGTCAAAATAAGGTTTCTGAAACTAGAGCCCCCACCTCAACCCCAGAAAAACAAGGATCTGGATGAGAAACTGCAGCCCCTAAAGCAATACAGTACTGTTTCAGGGCAGTCCTAGAAGAAACAAGGTGACATGGGTGTGAATCCTCACACACTTAAGAATTTTGGACATACAGAACAAAATGAAACAAACAAAAGAAGGAAAAATATTTACAAAGGCAGCTAGAGGAAGAAAAGAGAATTGGTTTATATGCATCCACTGGCATCTCATCCATTCTGCTAACAAGTAATACCAGGATGCAAATTACTTCACAGATTTGAAGTAAACTCTCCTGAACCTACATGTGTACAGTTACAAGCCAGCATGGCTGTTTGATACCAGCCCTAGTTCCTAGTAGCTGCTCTGATCAGGAAGCTAGGTTCATGGCATATAGGGATTTATGCAAATGGTGGCTGCCAAGTGGGGGTGAGGTAAAGGATGTCAGACTACTGTGCACTGTCCACTGCACAGTCCCCCTTTTGTGGATATTCACTCCAGATCAGCACCCCTATAGAAGCCCTGTTTCCACGTAGTGCTGGTCCCTCTGTAGAAGGAAACGCCATTGACTGGCATGACCTGTGGGCCGTGGATGAAACCAGCATGCTGTTAATACAACTGCTATTACACTCTCTTAGAGAAACCTGGTCCACCATCACCCAGACCATCCTCAGCTATAAGCCTCCTCCACAGACTCACCCTGATTCTCTAAGCCTGTGAGCCTTCTCTCTAGCTTTGTGGCTTTGGCCAAATATACAACTCAGTTCTTTGGTCAAACTCTGGTCAGAAGGCTCTCCATTAAGGCCCTGACCCACACTGAGTGGTTTGGTGCCAATGTTGTATACCCCTGGCTATCCCTTATGCCTGGGGCTGCATATTCAAAATCTACCAAGGCTAGAGGGACAACCCAAATGATTGTGAATCACCAGCAAACCAGAGAACACAGGCTCCTTCTACAGAAAGCAGCTGCCACTTGGCTCCAGCCTCCTGGGAGTTTGGAATGAGGATGGTCAGAGCTTTCTGACTTCTCACGAGAAATGAACACTTGATATGTACAGGGAATTTTCCAATTATGGAAATGTTAACAATCAATTCAAAACTTTAAAACCTGCAAGTTAGACAAAATAACACACACAAACTCACAACATATTCATTGTTTATGTGACCTAGATGGAATCTGCCTTAGGCTGATGATCCGGTCTCAACAGATAGCAACAGAATTCAGAGCAGGGGATTCTGGCCTGAACTGGAAGACTTGGAGAAGACAGCAAGTAGGATCTTGTTGCTTTGCACTAAAGACACGATCATCACTGGTCCCAATTTGGTTTCCATTTTCACTATCCTAAAATTTAAGATTTTCTGGAAATGTATGTATATTTTACATTTTAAAAATAGTCTATTAATTTAGTCCCCTTATATCCCTACATATAAGTCTGTGCCTCCAGAAAGCTATTTGTGGTGATTCCCGCATGCTACTCTTATGATGTAATATGTCGGGATAGAGATAAATAAATATCTCAAGTAAAGCACAATTTTTTAAACTCAAAAATTTTAATATGTATTTTAAAAATCTAATAGAATAATATTCTGCTAAAAGAACGTTTACTCTCTGAAGACACTATGCAGTCATAAGAAACTGTCTCATTTTTACCACAAGATCACATAAGAAATAAGATTACACTGACATTCCAAAGACAGTTATGAAATGCTCCTTTTTGTTTGACAGTGACATGATGTTTCTGTAACAACATGTGTCTTTTTTTTGGTATAACATTTTTAAAGGAGAAAATTGCTTTTAAATTTTATAATAGGCTCAATTACACATCAGGGAAAAAAGGACTTATTTTCTCTGGTATATCTTTTATATTCTTTTTCATTTCTAAAAATTCAATTAATTTATATGTAGTAAATGTATATAGTTAACTTGGCATATTAATTTTACAGTCAAGAAAGTTAATTTAATTGTTAAATTCACCTTGTTTCATGTATAGGTCTCTGAGTTTTGACAAACACAGACAATTGTGCAGCATCTAGTGACCAATTTAAAAGCCGGAAGTTGAATATTAAGACAATCTCAGGACTAGATTCATGAATTGCTTTTACTCATTCTTCACTCATTTCATCATCTCAACTCCCCTTATGAACCAGGCAATGGGAGTAAAAAAGAGCAAAGGTACAACTTGCCTTAAAGGAGCTTTCTGTCTGACAATGAGTGACAGTGCAATGAGGTAGTGGCTGGGATGGGTATCAGTGCAGGTATCACTCCCACTCAGCCATGGAGCAGAATCTTATCACCCCATCAGTCCAAGCCCATGGCTCGGCATCAAGAGTGCAACTGTGGGCAAGAGCCCACTGAGCAAGCTCACAGGCCTGATGGCTATGTGATTCTTGAGGAATGTACCAAACACTACATGGCAAGGGTTAATGAAAACACTTCAGGTAAAGATGAAGAGACAAATGAAATGTGGCTGGAGCAGAAATCTGAACCTATACACAGTGAGGAATGGTGAGCACTGCACTGGGAGGGACAGAGAAGTGTGGAGGAGCAAGGTTTGGGCCCTGCAGGAGTGGAGGAAGCAAAGGTGAAGGAATGCTGGGAGCACCTGGAGGCTCTTGCTCAACTCCCTGTGCTTTTCCTCAGCTCAGCCCAGGGCAAGAGGGGGTTGAGGACACCTTCACCCAGGGGCACAGAGGCTGCTTAATAACTGATTTATGACTAGGTAATGATGGAGAAAATGTGTGAGAGAGAGCATTTACACTGAACTGCAATCCAAGAAAACTTCTGTTTTTTATTCTTTATAAGAATGAGTGAAGAATGAGTCCAATCAGGCAGCGAAAAATGGCTGTCTGGCCAACAGGAGTCCATGATCCATGCGTTGGTAGTGCCAGGAAAGCCATTTATTACTTGAGGGAGGACAGAGAACAGGCTGTGGTGTCTGGTACCAACCGCCCTGCCTGGCGCCCTCGCTGGCCCAGCTCCAGGTGCTGACAGCCAGAGGCTGGGCCTGTGATGAAGTGGACATGGGTGGCTCATCCTCAGCCCACCATGAGGTGCTGCGATAAGCTGCCTAGTTTAAGGCTTGGTTACTCTATCGCTCAAAAAGCAGGCAAGACCATGGTCAGAAGGTGGCCAGTGAACTGTTCCCGGCACTGGAAAGCTTGGTTTTGTCCAGATCCACTGGCAGGGTCTTCTGTTACCTTCTATTCTGCTGGTGGTATTCATTAATCGCCAGAAGACAGATAGTTTAAATGCCCAGAAATTTTCTGGCTTAATTGTGTTCTTGCTCATTCTAACTATAAATGAATGGAAATCTCCACCCCGAGCCAATAACATGCCTTCAGCCTCTTTTGCCTCGTCATAGCTTCATAGCCTCATCTACATGTCCTATTGTCTACTCAGATGCTGGATGCAAAGCAACAGTCAGCCGCAGACTCAGACAGACAGAGGTACCAGGAACTGCTGGCATTCAGAGCCCTGTCGCTGGCATCTTGAGGCATCTTGGCTTGGACTATGTCATTCAAAAGCATAGTCTGGGGTGTCTCTTCAGGAAAACTGCCGTTTTCAATACTCCTGGTGAATGACATCAGCAGTCATATGAGCAAGTTCTCAGACCTTATGACTGCCGGCTCTGGGGGTGGACATACCTCCATCTCAGCCCACTGTGAGCATGTAGACCACTTGATTTCTGAAGCCAAGATTTGAATCTCCAAGCTCTGGGAGTCAGAGCTTATAATAAATCTAAATTGATTTAGTAGTAGAACTTTTAGATAACTTGTAAAATGAGGGAATCATTTCTTGGAGTAAGTCATAAGTTTGAGGGTTGCTGATGAGGGTCTGAGGAATGTTCTCATTCTACCTCTAACAGCCCACCTTGTATATTTTTCTCTCTCATTCTGAAAATATGAACAGTAAAAAGTACTCTTTTAAAAATGCTCTCTTACTTGATTTATAAGAATGGAGAAGGGGAAAAGCCACTGAAAGGAAATATATTATGCAACTTGAAGTAACATACCAGTCCTCTCTCGTTCTCTCTTGCTCTTTCTCTCTTTCTCTCTCACAATATTTGTTTATTCTAGGACCTGACATATACAACGAGAGCCATAGATCTAAGATATAATGATTGAATTGAATAAGAGAGAAAAAATTATTTTTTTCAGTTATAATGAAGTCCTACATCAAATTTAACTATACATTTCAGTTTTATATAGATTTTAGTCATTTTATTCTTTCAAAAGAATAATGGTGTTAGGTAACTAGGATCCAAAAAGCAGTATGACAATTCCTGTATGTAAGAAGCAGTATCTGACTGGGAGAGACTATAATGGAGGGTGGGTTACATTAGAAAACTGAAGAGATGAGTGGAGTGTTCCTACAGAAGAAGCAGCTGATGAGCTAATGGGGAAGTAGGGCAAGAAAAGGCTGGGAGGGAGGGAGGAGTGGAGGAAGGCAGGGAGGATTGGGTCCCATGGAATAGTATATGTTAAATGACAAATGAAGAAGGGCAAAGATAGTTCTTTAGGAATTTAGAGATTCCAGGGCAAGGGTTAGTCAGAGAAAACTCCTTGAGGTAAACATGCAGAGATATATGAAATGTCAAGTAGTTGAGTAGAAACAGAAGCCTCAGTTTAGCTAGTAACAAATATTTCTATGAGATAAACACTCATTAGGCAACATTCTTCTAAACAAGAATTATTTTGAATTGTTAGAATTCTCTTTGTAACTCAAGACACCAAGATATCACAGGACAATCAAACCAGACTCAGCACGTTAAAGAACACAAGTCAAAACTTTTCCTGTTTAATGGAAATTCATGACACTGGTGGGGAGACCAAGGCACAGAGAGGAAAGGGTTCACCTTAATGGTAACCAGAAAAGCTAGAGACCTGTCCTGTTTATCCTAAGCTGGCTGCCATGAATTCTTCTCAGTATATCTGAATCCACAGATATTTTAGATCCCTTTATACAGAAAAACATGACTAACACCAAGTCTTTCATCTCCCTATTAACCAGTACTGTTGGTTCTTGTCCAAATGTGTTTTTATGATCAATAGGGATTCAGTCTTCATTTCCATTTAGGGCAAGAGGGAAGATGAGCACATCCCTATACCTCAGAATGTTTGAAAAAGTGACAAGACACCAAGTTTAGACCCAGATACCCAGGAATGCTATCATTATTCTCCAAGTCCTTCACTATTTCCTCCTTTATTACCCCTATCTGATGTTATGATAACTATTTGTTTTTGTTGTTTGTTTCCTTATGTTCCTTATGTACCTCGGTCATGACTTTTGTGCTTTATAAATGACCGTATCTCCAGTATTGTATCTCTAGTGTTCCAAAGAGTCAAACTTAGGAACAATACACTGATTAAAGCAGGCTGTTCCCTAAAGAACTTATAACCCCATATGAGAAAAAATTCAGGTCACAGCTTAAAGCGGGTATTTGAGGGAGCCTCAGTGTGCCTGGAGAAGCATGAGTTTTTCTGGGCAAGCTTATTGGAACGATGCAAATATAATGTGTTCCTATAATGACTTTTCAGGTCTGAGCTTTAAGGGTATATCAAGGATATAGGTTGCCACCATCAGTAATTTATAATTCATAACACAGTTATGTTGGGATCAAATAATTAACATGGGGTGTTCACTGTCTCCTTCCCTACCTTAACCATCAAAGGGCATTCTCTAATTACTAGATCAACTTCCTGATTCTTTTTCCTTCTACAAATAGGGGTTCCTTTCTATCAGCACAGAGTTAAGGTTGATCTACACAATAAAGTATACAGAAAAGAGAAGGTGAGGAAAGGCAAAGGAAAGAGAATGATGTGTTGAGAGAAGTGATGAAGAGCTGTGAATTGAAATGCTCTGGATTGGCAGCAAGTATGAGGGGTGTTTTAATAAATATTGTTATAGTCTTTGAATCTGGATTTTCTTTACGGTTCTTAAGAAACACAGGACAGGATTTGAATTATTTAAAAAAAATTGCTTTTTGCTGTGGGGAGCTGTTTCTTGACAACCTGCTTTGAGGTCAAACTGTATCTGCCTCAGGTTGGTAAAGGTTCTATAGGCTTATGAATAGGGTTTCCTTGTTCATATCCCTATATTGTGCTATGATTATATTCATTTGCTTCTCATGAGATAGAAGTGGATGCCCATTTCAATAGATTTAAGTTTATTCATTGTGGCTAAGAGAGTTAGACTTTCATTGTGCGCCCACTTAAAAAAAATACTTGACCTAGACAATGGAGACATATATTTCTGTTCCCTTCCTTTGTTTATATTTCGCATTCTATGGTTTTTCTGAGGTGGGGAGTCCACATGAAAGGTCATAATGCTTCTGGCTCTAGGGTTTGATTTCTTAAACATACCCCAGGTCAAATGGAGTGCTAGGCTTTATTACTTTTTAAAAACCAAACCCCTGCCAAGTGAAAGGAGAGAAGAGCACGTTTAGATGAAAGTCCTTGATGTTCAATTCTGCAGTTTGTTGACATTTTATTGCTCATTGCAATTTTTCCTACCCTTCAGGGCATTTCACTTAATGGTTTCCCACGAATAGTATGATGAGGCTTCAAAGCAAGCCCCAGGTTTGAGCAACAATGCTCTTATTTCAGTTTATATGAGTCACATGTCCAAAACCTTGTATAAATCTGAAGTTTTTCCCATAAACACTTATGCCTAGAAAATACGGTAAACCATGTTAACAAGCCATATAAGATATCCCACACCAATATGGAAATAAGCTAAGTAATTCCAATGTAATAGTTTTTTGTGGGGGCTGCAGGGAGGAGAGATGTGTTTCAACTAGATTTTAATGTATGATACTGAATTCATTTGTAGATATTTGTCACTTGTGGTCTAATAGTGCTGGCTGTTGGCTATGCATTTATCTTGAAGAATGGGCTGTGCTGGTGTGATGTTTTAAACATTGAATTATTGCAAATACACCAACAAGATGATGTATAACACCAAGAAGTCTGTTCTTTGTGATTATTTATTCCATGGGTCAAGGGGAATATGAGCAAATTATTAGTTTTAAAGTGGTTCTCATCTTAATGAACCACATATATACCAATAAGAGATGACTTTATGAGGGGATATATTTAAGAATTTTTATGGTTATAAATGAAGTATCAATTCTTACACTCAAAGTGTTACTTAGTTAATCCCTCTTGTACTATGATTTGCATCCAGAGTTGATTCTTCCTCCCTCTTCTGTATTTGCACTGGATCAAATGCTAGGAATTGTCTATAGGGTCAGTATGAACAGTATTTCTGGGGAATGCAGGTTCACAAAAATAAGTTGAATCAGGGCAAGAAAGGTCTGGCATTAATGGTTATACAAACCTAGAAAAATGCTACTGATAGGAATAGTGAAATCTCATCCTCTGGTGGTTTGATAAACAAGGTATATGATTTTCTTTGTTTGGAATGGTGTTTATGCTACTTACAGAAAGATGAGGAGGTAGCTGATAGTTGGGGTCTCTTCCCAGCATACCTTGCTTTTCTCTGCCATATTTTCATTACCAAACAGCAGAAAAATGGGCTCTCTTACCTTAATGTATAAGATATAGCAGTAGGGAGTATTGATAGAGTCACTTCATTGTTGATGGCTTCTAGCTTCCAGCAAGGTAATCCTCCAGAAAACCATCATTGGCCAAACCTGCAACATTTAGGAGCCTGTGGGGTCTGGACTTGAGTGTAGGAAAATGTGAACAAGGATTTGAAACTTCATCTGATGGCCTTCTGCAATACTCATTGCACAAGAGAGGACTTTCTCAGCCCTGGTTTTTAATTTTCTTCTCTTTTGTGGGCTTAGGGATGGACCTCAGTGTTATTCTAACTTAGTTTCCTCCTGGCGAGGACAGTTAATTAGGCAGCCAATCAAGGAACCCTATGCCTGAATATTTTGTATGTGCAGACCATATGCTCCTAATGGTTTGTGGTATGTCTGGAAAACCAAAGGGTACACAAGAAGCAGCCCAGTCTTTTAAAACATGTAGGAGGAGACTGAAGACTACTCAAAAATGGTTAACTATTTTAAAGAGTCCACTGGGCCCACATAAATTCCAGCTAAAATGGTCCTGAAAGCAGAGGTGTGTTTTTCCCAGTTGTGGGATTCTAGGTCTGCAAGGAACAACAGGTAGGAATGCACTTGGAATGTTGCTTTATATGTAATGGCATAAGAATTTTCCTGTCTTTTCAGATGACACTGAAGTTAAAGGACAAATTGCTTCCTGCTGGACAATAAGGGTTAATATCCAGCTCTTGATGGAAATACGATTTCATAGGATTTTACTCACAGGTCTACATCTACTTTCAGACAAACCTGGAGGTTTGTGGCCATGATGGCAGGAATATATTCAGACAACCCACAGATTGAACGACCCCCTTTCCTCTTGATGCCGTTCCAGGATTTAGTTGTGATAACAGATCCTGCACATGAACCTAAAAATGCCCCTGATTATAATACAGTGATTGTGCTTCTCAACAAAATTTAATATTTATCCCCCTGTGAGGGCTATTCATGGCCTTTAGTAAGATTGTGGATTTTTTCAGTGTTCATTTTAAAAAGCACATGTCTTTCAACATAGATGTGAGGGACATAAACGCTACAAACAGTACTGGCTCTTAGCAATTGGTTCATGCATTCTTTGGGCTAAATTAACATAACTATGGAGAATGAGGTGTGAAGAAGAACCTGAGGTGAGAGAAGGAGAGTGACTTACTCACCTGTGACCAGTAAACATTTTTTAGTTTGGGAAAACAGATGTAAAAAGGGGGAAAAAAAGATGTGTGCATTGAGGGAGGTGGGGGGGGGCAATCTTTAATAAAGTGGGAGCACTCTTCTCTCATTGTTCATTCTTTTCTCTGAAATCAGATAACTGGTTGTATTTGTGCCGTAGGGCAAGTGTTCCTTAATCAAATAGTGGTAACCTCTCTCTGACTCTCCCACTAAGTCAGGAGCTGGTTGCTGAGTTTGGAACCTAGAGGTCATAAGGAATGGAACATGGCTTTTTGTAACATAACTCAAGATAGAGAGGGAAATGAAGATTCTTTTAGCATAGGTTGCAGGTGATAAATACTAGCACTGTGTTCATTTTCACCACCAGGAGGGAAGGTCTAAACCCCTACTTACCTCCATCCCTAGATCTATCCCCACCCCACCTAGCAGAGGAAGGACCCCACCTATCAGAGGAAGGAGAGAGAAAATGCAGACAGAGGGGTAGCCCATGCTCAATCTTTACAGCAGGTGACAGCTGAGGTGAAGGCACTCTCCTTTGCAGGTGGTATTGAGGAGAGCTCTGAGCTGGGTCATTCCAAAGGGGAATACAGGGTCCTCATGCATGCAATCTCAGTGAGACTTGAAGGCTCTAAGGCTCTAGGACTAAGGCTCTGGATCTGGGTTATGAGAAGAATACACGTTCAGTACCTACAGAACGCACTTCCGAATCTCCATCTACCTGTCAGTGGGTTAGGAAAATGATTTGATTACATTAAGGGAAGACTGAATATTACCCAAGATTCTTTGAGTTGGAGGAGCTCTCAGTAAGGCTATGGACATGTAAAGCTGTGCTTGTCTGTGATTCTCATTTTGACACTGGATTACTTCACACACTACACCTGAGTAGCTGTCTGCCTCTAGTGGACACAAATCTGATAAGGTACCTGCACATATAGTGATCCTTGTCTTGCACTTTACATAGGTGTGATTTCTCCCATCCTCAACAGACAATAACTAGTGTCCTATACTGTGAATTAGCACTGCCTTGCACACACAGTCAGTACGGGTTTCAATATTAAAAAAAAAAAAAAATGAATGGGCAGATCGGAGGGATAAGGTGGGGGAAAATGACAGGAACATTTATGTTATTTCACCCTATTTATTTCCAGGTCTAGGGAGGGTTATGATAGAAGGCACAAATGTGTTACATCCTTGTAACAGGATGAAGAAATAGGAACAAAGGAGCAGAGCAGAAGAACTAAGGTGGGTTGGAAAGTGATTGGTATACTAGCAAGAACTAAGGTAGGCTACTGAGATTGAATGCAAACTTTACTTCTGACCTTTTCCTGGCAGGCAAGACAAAAGGAAAACACACATTATATAAGGTTCTTATTAGCTAATAAAAAGAAGCATGCCAGTTTTTCTATAGAAGCAGACTTCTCCCTAGCACTAACTCTAGGAAGAATTTATTTTATGGCCCCAATAGAGTCATTGGCTTTTTAAACATATGATGGTTTTAATAACAGATTTGTGTATATAAAAAGACACCTTTTTTCTATATGGCTATTTCTTATATTGATTTTTGATAAATGCCATAGTTCAGAGATGCTATTTGTTTGGGGACTCAGGATGTAGTTCAGCTTGATGGATGACAGCCCCTCAGAGCCCTGGGAGCCAGACTCACAGCACATGATCACAGGCTTCCACATCATCAATGTGACATTATTAGTGAACCAATGAAGTTGTATCCAAATACTATATAACTTTGACTGCATTCCTTTGAAATTTAGCAAAGTAGTTCTGCCTGGCTCTACACATTTTGATTTGTCCCTGGACCTTCATCACAATCAAACAGTCTTGAATTCCATACATGTACAGTGATCGAAAATTGATTCCAGTAGGTTCCACACTCATATTAAGAAAAACCACTCTGGGGGATGTGAAAAGTGTTTTAAAAGAAAAGTCCTCTGATTTATGAATCAGTTTAAGTACCCAAACCAATTAAGTTTCTTTTGTACTCTGAGTTCCTTCAAGAGTGGAACATGCTGACATGTCCTTACAGATTGAGTTCCTCTGTAAGGAGATGCCGATCTAAAGATTGCTACGTAGGAATTTTATTATACATGAAGGTTGGGGGATCAACACCTATGGAAGAGGAGGGAGGGAAGAAGGGGGAGGGGAGGGAAGGGGAGCAGAGCTGGGAAAAGATAAGGAGGAGGGGTGAAGAGGAGGAAGGGTGAAGAGAAGGGGAAAGGCAGAGGAGAAGAGGAGGAGGGGAAAGAAGAAAGAAAGGAGAGGGGAGAAGGGAGGGGAGAAAGAGGGGGAGGTGAGAAGTTGGAGGAGGAGAGGTGGATGGTGATGAGAAAGAAGAGGAGGAAGGGGTGTAGAGGAGATAGGGAGAGGGAAAGGAGGAGGCAGAATAAGGCCAAGGAAATTCGACCAAAACTCCCGGGGTAGGGGGTGGGGGTGAGGTCCGGAGCTGGAATGGCTTTTTTGTTGTCTCTGACTCAGGTTGGGTGAGGGGCTGGACCTGTAGAGGCCTCCAGTCCACCCCCAACGCGTGCATGAGCACACACTGACACAGTGCCTGCTTATCGGGTACAGGCTGACCTGGAAGGGGCCATGTGTCCCATATGTCAGATAATAGCGACTTGTCAATAAAACAAAATAGCTTATTTTACTCACAAATAATACATGGGAGGATCTGCGTTTTCTCTGCCCTCTTCTCTGCATTCTTTATGTGACTTCTGTTCTCAGACCATGTAGGAGTGTCCCTGCTGGACCCCACAGGGAAGAAGGTGAGGTACGAAGACCAAAGGTGAGTGCCACCCAAGCGTCTTCTCCTCAGGGAGCCCCATGAGCTTCCAGGTCTGCCATTGGCCAGCGCCCTTCCCATCCCGCCCTGCCACTGGCCAGCGCCCCCCACCCCGCCACGCCATTGGCTAGTACCCTCCACTCCCTCCTCACCCCAACATGCTATTGGACAGCTCCCATATGGGCCCGCCCCTTGCTTTACTGCACGTTCTGAGCAGGTCCTCACCCGTGGAAAACCCGGTAATGGTTGTATACAACACGTGTAAAATTGTAGTATCAAATACAATTTCAATCTCTGGATGAGGGAACTCTAAGAGCAGGATGCTGCAATGCACTCCCTGAAACACGGAGAGGTCTCTTCCCTGTATCCTGCTCTCCCACTCCCTCACCAAGGCGCTGTTTGGTTCTGTCTCCTCAAATGCTCTCTCAACATGGAGCTCCCAGCCTCAACAAGTTAAAAGCAGAGGACGTGGGGGCACAGAAGGTCTGAACACTTTGAGGAACTAGGTGCTGATTTTGAAACATTGTTGCTCGTTGGTGTCCTGGGGCAATTTTTATAAATATTGGTGACAGGGTCCTGCCTCAGAGAGCTGCATTTATTTGAGTTGTAATGAGGCCCAGCTTGGTTGCCCCAGAGGATTCTAATGGTTTGCACCTAAACCAGTTAGAAACGTGTTTTTTGTTTGTTTGTTTTGTTTTATACCAGTTCCTCCAAGTTCCCCCCAGAGTTTGTACCAGTGGGTACAAACTTGGATCTTTTTTTAATTCAAAGCTAGCACAGGGTTTCTTTCTTTGCATAAACTCAAGCACATTTCATGGAACACATCAGTGTGTAGAAAGATGCTCAGTCTCAACATCTGTTCTGGTAAGAAGGGAAAAATTCCTTTATCATCGTTGTCATAGTCATCGTCTTCCTCCTCCTCTCCCACCTCCTTCTCCCCCACCTCCTTCTCCCTCCTCTTCTTCCTCTTCTTTTTTTTTTCTTTCATATTTCTTTCCACAGTAAACATGAACCCAGCATGGATCAACTATTTATGCAGTTCCTTTGCCAGGCTCCTTCCAAGGAAGATCCTACATAAAGGGCTTAGAGCTCTTGAAAAAAAGAGGGCAGAGAAAAGGGGGGAAAAAGAAGGGAAGGTGACAGCCTAGAGAAAGGGGGAGAGGGAAAGTGAGAAGGAAAAGAATATAAAGGAGAAAGAGATGAAGGAAAAGATGGGAATGGAGTGAGAATCAAAATGGATGACAGTACTGAAAAATTGTTATCAGTTACTAACCATCATCTAGAGTGAAACAAAGATTCTGTGGAGATTAATAAGCTTATTTGTTTTAGGGGACTGGAATTGGTATGAATTCAAACCTAAGGAGACAGGAACAGGTGTTTGATATAAAACTATGGGAAAAGAACAAAAGGAATACCAGGGACAAGATAAGACATAGAGACTTATCAACTAAGAAGTGTTATAGGTAGCACACAGCCATGAACTCTGTTTGGGGAGATGGGTTAAATGGTTGCCAACCCTGCTGGCATGAATTTGTTATTCTTTGCTTTCTCAGCTGAACTCAACATTAAGTATATAGGTAGCTGCCTGAAGAAATAGTACTCTATCAGAGTCTTTCAGGAAATTAAATATTCATAGCAATTTTCTTTAGCCTATCTCACCCAGTATATTGCCCATGTAGATTCATTTTGAGAAACAAATTCCCCAAATTTTCTTGTAGATACTGTTTGAGAGTTTCCTGTCCACTCCCAACTCCATAATATGCCTTTAGAACTTTCTTATTAAGTCTTGCTATTAATGTTTTATGAGAATAAATAATGGCAATTCAATCCATCCAGAGAGGTGAAGGTTTGCTCTCTTGTTATCTTTTCTGAGAAACATTTTTAATTTGATGTGGTAAACTAGAGCAATACAACTCCCTTTAGTGACATAAAAGAAGCCAGTCTTTAAAAGATGCTGACAGATGTTGTGATTTTGTTTTTTACAATGGAGTTGAGTTTCCGGGCTCTGGTGCATGTAATTAGGCATGCAGATCAAGCTTACTCATTTTACTAGCCCAATGGGAGGAAGTTGGGGCTAGAGCCCCAAAGCTCTCCTTACTAAAAGGAAACACACTCTCTTTCTTTAACATGTAAATGTGTCTTGACTTTTATAAACTACTAAGAGTTTGTGCTTTCATTTTTAAAAATTTGCACAAAATTTTGTGGTGCAGAAGACCTCGTTTCTATTAATCTCAAGCAGACTTAACTGTTTCATAAGGAACTTAGATGGTAAAGATATTGTGCATGTGTAATTTGAGGAGCAGTCTTTGTAGTGTCATAGAGCACATAGAATGTGCTTTATTGCAGCTGGACTCATTTGAATCTGCTCAGCTTTCCTATCGTAACTTCTTTTTATTCTTTGTCCTTCCTTGCTTTGTACTATTAGCTTAAATGCCAGCAGCAATAACCAGCAAACTGCCAGAGTATGCTCCGTGTAGAGAGCATCTCTCTTTCTTTTGAATTTTCCTTTGCTATGTTTCTTAGGGAATTCTGTATCTGGCTCATAAAATCTCTATTGAATGCACAACTCCCTCTACTTTCAAGATTAAAGCCAGTCTAAGAATAAAACTGGGAACTCTGGGAGATGGTGAGCACTCTCTTTTCTTTGCAGACCCTTTTCTAGGACTGAGTCCTGAATGTTAACTATTTAGTTCAGCATTGATGTTAACTAGTGAGTTCAGCATTACTATCAGCCCCAGGCAGGAAGCATGGGCATCTACACTTCACATGTGCTTGCCATCCATTCCCTCCTGAAATCTCAAGCACTAGGACACAGCAGCGAAATTTGAGGAGGCAATCAAAGACCCAGAGGCCAAAATGAAGACATCTCATGTGAAGAAAATACCAAGTAAGAAATGCAGAATACATACCGAGTATAAGGTTCCAACAACAGAAACTCAGAGGATACAACAAACTGGTTAAAATTCAGACATGTTGCTCCATACATTGGAAGGGACCTACTTCCTTCTGGGTATGCAGATCAGTCTTGCCTGTTTCCAGAATTTTCAAAGAGCAGGGTCCTCTGCTCCTAGAGAGTTGTCCAGAAGCAATCCAAGCCCACAACTCACTCTTCCCGTGTACCAGTTCAGCAGGCAATTCATGAAGGGAAAGCACAATGCAGTGCAGAGGTATCCCATGGGAGATTGGGGGAACTGAACCAACTTGTACCAAAGCCACTACTATTATTTGCTAGTACTGTTACTTTGGACATAGGACTTACACTTCCCCAAGTTTAATTTTCTTACCAATAAAACAGGAGTAATATCTGCATTTAAGAGTGGGTGGCACATGAAGACACTTAAGTGCTGGCTGTTTCTTCTCTACCTCATTGCATTTCCTCAAGTTCAAGTTTGTCAGATGACCGACATGTCCGAGATTACCTCCTAATTCAATTCCTTTGGCCTATTTTGCCAACCAGGAGACAGTCTGGTCCCCATTTGCCTGCAGTAACAGTGCAAGGAAGGGAGTGTAGCATACATTGCGCCCTCCTACTGGTAAGAATACATTCTGCTTTCAAATGAAAAATTGACAGATTGCTTACAGGCCTTGCCAACACTTTGAAAATAAAACTCTTGAAGTTTCAACAGAAATACATTTTTACATGATAGGATAAAACTTTCTGGAACTTACTGCTTGCAAGGATTGAAAGAGCTCCATCAACAATAGGGCTGTTATGAACTCAGGCTCCACATTGTCTCCTAAAGGGATTACCAGGTCTCATAATGTGTTAGATGCAGAAAAAGGTGACCCAAAAAGGACTCAAATCTTAGTCACCATTACTATTTTCTCATGTCAACACGGCGATTTGAGAAGACAGGAGGAATTGACTTACTTTATATACTTATCTGATCCTTTAGTACATAGTGAAAACTAGAATGTTTTATTTGACCCCTATGGGAAAAAAGCGAGACTGGGCAGTTTGTTTCTGAAATAAAATAACAGCAATCAAAATACTCTCAAAGTCCCTTAGAAATCAGAACATTGCAGATTTATTAGAAAGTGGGTACCCCAAGCATATAGGTGGCTGTTAACATTGTTTTATTCCCTTTATACAAAAAGTAGAAATGACAGAAAAAACACTTTTGACAGAAAATACTGAGCCAATACTGCCCAACTTATGGGGAAAGGGAAGGTCAGACAACATCAGCAAACACTCATGCATCTGATGAAATACAAAATGGTGTCAGAGGCTGGGTGAATATCCTGTGGGTAGCTGGATGATTCCAATCTTAAAAAACAGACATCTGCCCAATCATGCTTTTAAACATTTCTTTAAAAACAAGTTCTATATACAAATATCCCCAAAATGTGTCTACTACTATAAATTTAAGGCATCCTGATACTCTGTTCATCTGCTGGTGAGGCTTTGTTCTCATGGTTGTATTTCCACGGAGAATAGTCCAGAAATTTTGATGATGTCCAAAGGGCAGCAATGAGAGATAATAAAAAAGTGATTTACAAGAAGAGTTCTTTTGACTGTGGCTCAGCAGTGTGCTTTACACTGTAGGGTTTCTTCATTTTTCTATTGATGTCATTATGCCTAAATAGAAGAAAAACCATAAGGCCAAAATTAGATAAAGCTATGGTCAAGTTACAAGACAACACTGCTAAACAGCTCACCAAAAATGGAAATTATCCTCACACAAACCACACTGAAGGGCACTTCATTCCAGCGGCAAATTATTCTCTTTTCCTATAAACCACTCTCTAAACATTATAAGCAATAGTCTTGTAATAATGTACACTGAGTGAACACTTTTTAATTTGACTCTGGAAATAATTTCTCAACCATGGTGACTGGAACCAAGGCAACATTCTATATCAGACTCAAACAAGAAGAAGCACACTATTGCTGGGTTCGTGGGAACAAGAGATTTTTTTAAAAAATTTTTTTAATCAAGAGATATTTTTACCATGTGCACATGGATTTAAAGGTGATACCTCTTATTCTCCAGGAAAATTTAATCTTAACATTTTAAAGAACGTTTTTGTTTTGGATTTGTCTTTAGTGAGTAGTAGCCTGTTGGAAAACTATGAATAGGTCAATCTATGTGGAAAATAAGAAGCTAGAGAACAATAATGCTGTATTCTCTATAACACTTGATATATAAGAAGTACAAACTCAAGTGTTGGAACTGCTTTTGCTTTTTAAGTGAATTTCCCTCTGGACAAATGTATTCATCTTCATAAACTGTTAGTCCCACTTTGGGTGTAAAATCTTCCAGAGAGGAGCTATCTCCTGAGGGTGAGTAAGTATCCATATTACTTAGTTCCTTCCTGTTGTTACTCTAGGCAAAAACAAAGTGTTTCTGGTAATGCTAGTCAGTAACCTGAGGACATAGCTGGAGAAAGAAGAAATCCAAAGGTGGTTTTATGGCCTCCAAATCATGGTGGCTTACAAATACCCCCAGGCTATTCTCAATGTTCTATTTATTGGCTCATCACCATCTTCTGCAAGTTTTAACTGTAATTTCTTTTTATTTCTTTCACTAGGATTTGAGAGAGTTATCCATGAGGCAAGAAAGGTAAGAAGGTGAAAAAACAAATATCAACATACTTCAAATAAAGTCTCAGAAAGTTTCAGAAATGAGGAAGTAAATAGGTTTGTGGAATTGACTTAGTAGAGCATAAAATGCAGAATCCCAAGGACACAGTTAAGAAAGCTAGCACACTGTGGTTTTTGTTTCTTTATATATTATTTACTGGTGTGTGATTTAAAAGTTTGAAATACCACTGGCATGGCAAACATCAGATCTAGTGTACTAATTATTATTTCTGGGAATGTATAATGGGGAATAGAAGAGATATCCACAGAGAATGTCAACTATCTCTGTGATGGTTGTTCTTTTTTTAAAATTTAATTTAAAAATTTTTTAATTTGCATATATATGTGTATTTATATTTATATTACATTGTTGCATTATTGTGTACCACCGGGCTTTCCCACTTCACTAACACCTGTTAATGATCCTGATCTTTTGTGCTCTTCACCTCCCTTGCCTTCTTCCCCCTCCTCCTTTCTCGATCCATGTTCAGTCCCATTGGCTTTTATTTTTTCTTGTCTGTTTTTTTTTCCATATATCCATCATATAAGTGATACCATCCTATATTTCTCTTTTTCTTTTTGACTTTTTTCTGCTAATATGAGTCTTTCTAGTTCCATCCATATTGCTGCAAATGGCATGTGTTTGTCCTCCTTGACTGATGAGAAGTATTCCATCGTGTATATGTACCACATTTTTTTTTAGCCAATCATCTGTTTTGGGGCATTTGGTTTGTTTCCAAATCTTAGCAATTGTAAACAGAGCTGCAACGAACATGCACATACAGGTGTCCTTTTGAATTAATGTTTTCATGTCCTCTGGGACATGTTCCCACTAGTGGGATTGCTGGGTCAAATGGTAAGTCCACTTTCAATTGTTTGAGGGTCCTCCACACAGTCTTCCATAGTGGCTGGACCAGTTTGCACTCCCGCCAGCAGTAGCACACTGGTTTTACTATAAGATGCAGAAGTGCTGTGTACTTGGAAGATTATTTGAAAAAAATTGAAGGTAGCTATTTGTGCCCTAAATTACCTCTTTGTCTCACAGTAGCATGATGACCGACCCTCAATGTGACAGAAGAGTGGAAATTACCTTCTTAAAAGGCATAAATCAGAGAGACTTTCAAACTAAAGTGCATGGAGACCACAGGGTTAAGTCCAAGTCTGTTTTATAAAACACAATTCTCATTCCATCTCTCATTAGTTTGATTCACAGATTTCTGGGAGGCAGATTTATAGGCCCTAATAGGTAGATGGACCTTCATTCTGAGAAATAAATGGCCAAGAGAGAAGACCTGCAAATACTATCAGTTTCCCAACATAAAAGCTTAGTTGTCACCAGTGAGTATGAATGTACAGTCTATCAGTCAACAAACCTTACCCTTAAGAGTTTCTATTCAACGTTAGCATTTTATTATTAAATATCAATGAATTAAGACTCACCAGACATTTGAGGAAAGTACTACTGTAAAAAAATGAAAAGAAATGGAGAAATGAAAGTTAAAGTGTACAGAAATAATATAGGGAAGTGGTGAAAATGTAAAAAAAAAAGAAAAACAGGAAAACCATTTGCAATAATTTCATAAGGGGCTAATCTTCATATTGGGTAATATGTAAAGAGCTACTAGAAACTAACATAAAAAAAGATTAGAATCTCAATAAAAATGAGAAAGCATTAACTACAGTGCATCCATACCATGAATTAACATGTAGCTATGAAAATGTTCTCCATACTAATACAAAAAAAACTTTAATGTATTAGGTAAAAAAAAAGAAAAAATACTATAGTATATGTTACCTTTATTGTAAAAAAAGAAAAATAAAAACAATTTGTACTTGATTATAAAGGTTTAAATGAGATCTACATAAATATACTGTTGTGAAAAGAAACAAAGAAAAACTCAACAAAATGTTATTGAACTTTAACACATTATGGCCAAGCTAAATATTGAAATAGAAGAGCTGGAAGGTAAAGTTCATTTATATCCTAAAAAGAAAAATTAGGAAATACAAATGTTTGGATAAATACAGAAGAATATTTAGAAAATCTGGGGACTGGTTCAATGTGCTCAACTTTAGAGTAACAGGATTTCCAGAAAAACTGAACAGAGAATTTGGGAAACAATTTTCAAAATGTTATAAATGCATTCACAGAATTTTAGTACACAGGGTTCCAGTTGAAAGAGTGTGAGTGTCCACATCCCAAGAATGAAAATGACATCATAGAATCAGCATATTATCAAGAAATCAAAATATTCTGGATAAAGAGAAAATCAGCAAAGCTTCCAAGGGACTAACAATTAGAAATGAATGGAGCTCAACAGGCACATTAGAAGCAAGAGAAGACAGACAATAAGTTCAAGATTCTCAGGGAAAATAATTTCCTTCTTAGAATTTTCTCCTCAGTCAAGCATTCCTACTCTACTATCAGGGCAAATCGAAGATATTTTCAGACAGGCAAGGTCTCAAAAATGTTAGCACCCATTCACATCCCTAGGAAGGAAAACTGTGTTTACCAAAGCAGAGAATACACCAGAAAAAGGGACCCAGAAATAGGGCTCTACATAAGAGAGAAGCCCGAGGCAGGCCCAGGATGATGGAGTCAGGAAGCCCCAACATGACAGCAGGCTAGCACCACAGCAGCAGGGCAGACTGGGCCAGGAGGAGTGAGTGCCTTGAGAACAGACAGGGTGAGACAGACTTGATTTGTCTGAATGCACCGAGAGGAGGTTTGTGCCTTTACTAAGTGTTTTCATACGAATTATAAACTGAGAAATGAATATTATTCCTAGGGAAAACAATGTTATGTGAGAAAGGAAATGTAACACGAACACCTCTGAGTGGTCCACGATGATTAATAAGCAGCCATAATAATAATAATAAACACCAAATATGGATTTAACCCCAGAGATGGGAGCAACTATCTCAAGGTGGGAAGGAGTGTGTGTGTGTGTGTGTGTGTGTGTGTGTGTGTGTGTCTTGGGTTGGGGTAGTGTTGGGATGGGAGCAACTATCTCAAGGTGGGAAGGAATGTGTGTGTGTCTTGAGCTGGGGTAGTGTTGGGATGGGAGCAACTATCTCAAGGTGGGAAGGTGTGTGTGTGTGTGTGTGTCTTGGGCTGGGGTAGTGTTGGGGGCCAAAACAGACTCATCTGGCTCATTGGGAACATAGGTTTTCGAACCAGGCTGTCAGACTTCAAACCCTGGCTCCACCATTGACTACCATTATGAATGTGTAACCTTGGGTAAGACACATTATCTCTGTGCTTTAATTTCCAGTTTTCAGTCTTCGGATAATAGTAATATATGCCACACTGCATCAGTGTGAAGATTTAAATAGTTAATTTAACTGTTTGAAATAGCAAGTAGCTAGATATTTTATTTATTTATATTTTATTTTAATTTTTTCTTTTTGAGACTAGGTCTCACTGTGTTGCCCGGTGTAGTCCAGAACCCACATACTCAAGTGATCCCTAGTCTCAAGTCCCCCAGGTAGCTGGGATTACAGCGCATACCACCACGCCTGGCTACATTTTTAGAGACAAGGTCTTGATATGTTGCCCAGGGTAGTCTCAAACCCGCGGACTCAAGTGATACCTGGTCCCAGCCCCCCAGCGCTTGGATTACAGGTGCACACCACTACAACCAGCTTGGATTACAGGTGCACACCACTGCACCGAGGAGCTAGATATTTTCCGGTACACTATGTACATGCTTTATGAAGGTTCACTATCATTTTTATCATTTTATCATTTTAATCTTCTACTATCTGGGTCCTGGCATTATCAAAAAGTGAAGATCTGATGAGCAGTGATCTAGAAATAAGAAATACTAGAGAAAACATCTGAATGAGAAGCTGGGCATGGGAAGAGGAGGGCCCTGGCTAGGTTGAGCTTTATAATGATACATGTATCCAGAACACTTTGACGAAAAAAAAAAAAAAAAGGAAAAAGAAAAGTGAAATGACAATAATAAATTAGCTAAAGAGAAGGCTTACATTATAGCTTAAGGATGATATCATTGTTAAGACTTGGTTGGAGTGTGTTTGCTCTATAGGATGCTGTGGTCACAGCACTAAAAAGAACTTTATGCAGGACAACCCAGCATGATGAGAGCTGAATCCATCCAGTAAAATGTTAATTTCAGGCATTTATCTGATGGCTATCAGGATAATTTCAGCTTCCCTGAACCCTTCAATTACCTAGTCCTGAATTACCAGTAATCAAAAGAAGAAAAGTGTTTGGGTAATTCTGGCAGGAATCACTCAGCTCATTTGCTGCTCCTTGCTTTCAGTTTTGGATGTGGAATCGCATTCTGGGTGACCAAAATTGGAAAACAGAGAAGACTTCCATTTAAATCACAGTTTTTCAAGTCATCAAACTTGCTGACTCATTGGGCCTGCCTGTGTGTTTGCAGAGCCCCTGGTGACCTGAACGGTGGCTCACTCAGGATCAGGCGCAGGTCCACGTCCACAATCTTTTCCACTGACTGGCGCGCTGGAGACACGTGGCTACTCTGGGCTCCCCTTAAGCCTTTGTTAAGAGCTTATCTAGAAATCCCATCTGCCAAAAAGTGGGATTCTGGTTCAAAGTATGAAAGTGAAAAAGTCCCAAAACAGTGTATTTCTAGAATGATTTTGGTTCCCAGGGAAGGTCTCCCCTCTCTACCCTCCTACCCACAGTTCATGAGGGTTTATGAGCTGCACAAGTTCATTTCCTGTCTTTCTAGGAACTTCCTGCCTTCCCAGGGCATGGCTTTAACAGAGAACATGGGGACTTAGGAACAACAGATCTTTTTTATATTAAAAAAAAATTAAATTATGCAACAGCCTTTTCTGTGTGTCTCAGCTCATTATACTTCGCTACTTACTTTGCTGCACTGTCTTCCTGTGACAGAATATACTTCTTTTTCTTTCCCCCCATGAGTAGAGGAGCGTATGAGAAGAAACTCTATGTGTCAATCATGCTCTCATAAACCTTGGGGACTCTGACAGCTTTTAGAAAGAGTCTGCTAAGTTGTGCTTAGATCCCGGAAATAGCTGATCATTTTAAGTATTCCCCATCACATGGGCCTTTTCTCTGTACACAGCTCTGCTCTGCCACAAAGACATTGAGAACTCTGGCCTGTTTCAAAGGCAAACCTGCCATTTATTAATGTAATTTAGAGAAATGGTTCAAGATGGGGTCTCCTCCTTCTTCCAAGTTATAAGGATATAGCTTTGGAATAGAGTAAGAGTTTTGTTTCTGAAATGAAGTCTGAGCTGTAGGGAGCCAGAGGTGGGGTATGGAGGGGCCATGGAACCCCTGAGGAAATGTGCAGGTATGGAGGGGTGGGGTACCATGAAGGCTATAGCTGTTGCTGGAGCAGATGTTGGGGTAGCATCCCAACTACACAAGGATCCATAGCCAGAAAAGAAGACAGAAAAACAATCTTCCCATCAGGACTTACAATTTGAAACTAGAATTCTTGAGCAGAAACTCTAATGCTAATGTGTTACTAAATGCCCTTTTAGTATTAGCAAGTGAACAGAGTTTTCTGAATTGTTATGTTGGTGAGATTCAGTCTGCTCTGGGGATTCACTACAGACCTGTGTAGTCAGCACATGTCCAGAGAGGCTGGTGCACACCTGTGGCTGTGTGTCTGCATAATTAGCCCTTCAGGGTGCATCAAACAACCATACTTTGTGAAAAAGTAGAGTGTGGATGCTTTAAAGTCAAATTCTAAACACAATATTAAGATGGGGTTATTCTATTACACCCAGAAAAATCATGGCAAGTGTGCGTTTGGATTCCTTTTTGTGCTGATGATTTCCCATGATGATTCCGGAAACGCAGTTGAGTGGGACTGTGCACCTCTCTATCTGGGGTCAGGTTTCAATCAGGGCCTCACCTCTATTTTCCCAGTACCTTTCATATTGTTGCTCATTTTTCTATTACGTGTGATATCCCAACTGTAAGAACACAAATATATGTGGACTGGGGGAAGAGAGGACAGGGGAGGATACCCTGAACACTGACCTTCCACTGGGCACAGGAGATGTCCATTGCCATACCCTCACATCACCTTCAGCCAAGTACACCCTGCTCCTTGAAGTAGCTTGGAACAAAATGTTTGACACTGGCTTTTGTCTCCAAAAGTATCATTCCCAGAGTGGTAATTCCTTGGCAATAACAGTCACACTAATGGGGTGTATTGCTTCATGTCTTTTTAAAGGTTGACTCCCATGCTAGTGTTAGGATTCAGGGTTTCCTGGTGTGAACCTCCAATGACCACAGTGGCACAGCAGGCAGTGAGGGTTTCACTGCTGGGGCCAGAGTGGACTGGTAACTGCCATCAGGACTCACTGCAGTGCTACAGATCTCCGATAGAGTTAACCCCCAGGAAATGAAGGTCTTATTGGCATTTAAGACAAGTCATTGCAAACATTCCTTTGGAGTTGTAATGACTCAAAGCTAACTTGCCTTTCAAAAGAAAAAGTAAAGCTAAATCTGCTAGTTATAAACACAGTCATCCTCTGCAGTTGAAACACACTGGGAAAATGATTCAGGTCCCAGAGTTGAATCTAATTTTAAAGGGCATTGAAAAGAAATTTAGATTCTTTGCTATCAAACTGTGACCAATTTAGAGAAATAAATAGCAAACAGAACTCTCTCAGAGATCTGACCTTCTTTAAAATGTATTTATTGCCTCTATTTTTCCTGTACTGGGAAAAATGAAAATTTCTGAATAACTCAAATGTGATTCCAATGTATGCTGCATTTGGGGTGCACTGGCCCACTCGTTCTCCCAGGGTATCGCGGCTCTGGTCATCCAGAAGTATCATTTTGGAGCCAATTCTGATCCAATGATAGCCATTGGTTTCCAAAGTGACAGACCCCCAAGGCAATTCCTGCTCCCCAAAAGGAGCCATCTGACCTTCAGTCAAACTCTTGGGCCAAAGCTTAAGGCATCACTGGTTGATGAATCCTTGGGTTCCTTCCTGTCCTGTAGTGGGGTCCCATAGGCAAGATGAAGCAGGACTCAGTGTTTTACAAGCCTACATTCTGATCGCATGTTTTAATTTCTCTTCGGAATCTAATTCTTTTTTTTTTAAATTTTCTTGCATCATCTAAGGAGTGAACTGGGCTGGTTCTCTGCCTCTGTGATGATGAGTGAAGCAGAGAAATCCCCCTCTCTACCATGCATGACCCAGAGTCTGCTCTTTCTGTGAATGATAAAGTAGTAGTTAAAGATAAGACTTAGCAGGGATGGCGTCAGGATGCTTATTTAAACACACTGAACTGCACCAAACTCTGCTAACACTAAAGTCAGTGGATTTAACAGGTTCAAAACAGCCTTTAGTAATGACTCACCCTTAAACTATGTGGCACGGTGTTAACCTTGTGTTGGATATAGAAGCAGCCCCGATAACCCCATTTTATACTCTGAAGTTTTGAATCCTACTAGGTTATTCAGCTTAGTTCCTCTGCTTATAAAGAGATGATATAATATTTTTGGCAAGAGAATCTACTAGGATAGGACTATCTTTTCCAAGTACTATAGGAACCTGTAAGAAATGGAGGATACTTTCCTTCTCTCTCCCAAGAAGTTTACTAAGTTCCTTAGCTTTTTTTTTTTTTTTTTTTTTTTTTTTTTTTTTTTTTTTTTTTTTTTTTTTTTTTTTTGTCTCAGGATGTTGGGTGACTTCTGTTAAGGACAAAAACAGAAATTATGGGCCTCAGAGAACAACTCTCAGCTATGATGGGTCAGAGAAGAGGGAAGATAGTTGGGGGAAACAGAGGTAGGTCCATACTGATGTTTGGGAAGGGAGTGGGTGTGTCTATTTCCTTCCCACCCCAGGTGTTGGGCTGTCAGCACTTTCAGCACTACTCAGATTTTCCCTGGCCTAGTATGGCCCAGACTCAGATGACACATGAGGCTGACCCAAGCAGATCCCAACTTGCTGAGTTACTAAGATCTCTAGGAGGACCTCCTAGATGACCAAGATTTATTTTTTTCTTCCTTCTTCCAGCCTGAATAGAGACCTGGAACAGATTGAATTTGGTTTAGATGGGCAAAAAATAAGAGACTAACGGTCTTATACCTTAGCATTCTGAACTAAACTTCATACCCACAACATATACATTAATAGTTGTGTGTATATAAATTATTTATACATTTTGGAAGAATACTAAAAGGCATGTCAAATTTTCCTTTCAATTTAAAAAGCAATAGTCTCCTTTGAAAAAAAGCCTTTGGGGGTTCCTATATCTATTGAAGCATGTTTTACAATACCCAAGTCATGGAAACAACCTACATGCTCAACAAGAGGTAACTCATCAAGGAACATGTGGTGTACCCACACAATGGAATATGATTCAGCAATAAAAAAGATCAACTTTTGCCATTTGCAACAACATGGATGGAACTTGAAGAGATTAGACTAAGCAAAAAGAAGTGACCAATCAATGGTTTCATTTACATGTGGAAAACAGAGAAACAAAGGGTCACACAGAACCAAAGCAACAGCAAACCCTAGATATCTGACTGTAAACTGATACTACCAAAGAGAGTATGAGGTGGTAAGCAAAGAAGAGAGGGGACCCAATGGGCTGGTGGAGGATTACGGGTGATTTAGTGGTAAGTATGATGTAGTAATACGCACCTGAAGAGGTGTGAGCCTGTATCCCTAAATTAAGCAGTATTATAAACCAATGTTGCTTCAATGAAAAATAATATATTAGGAAAAAATGAAATGTGTTTGAGGATTTAAATTTTCTGAAATAAACCAGTCTTGAGATGCTGACTGCATTAACTGAGCTACTCTCAGCTCTCATTCTGTTCCTCCAGGTTCACACTTAGTCAGGGAAGTGAGCCTGTTCTTGGGGTGTGAAAGCTATGCTGTAGAGGCCTTTTGTCCAAGGAGGCACCGCAAGTAATTTTTTCATGTGCAAAGTCCATGTGCTTTGAATCATAAGCATTTTGTTTGAGAAAAGACTTGCTCTGTTGGTGGGCACTCAAAGGCTGGCTGGCCGGCTCACCGGCCTCCAGCTCACCAATACTAAACAAGAACCATTTCAGAATGGCAGGGCCCACCTTCTCCCCAGTGTAGCAGAAAGATGAGGGAAGGTGCTTTCAATCTACAGCTAGCAATGAAAAAAATGCTCAGCTCGTTTCAAAGTTCTGATTCCGATCAGGTTGAGTCATTCCAACCTGACAGGAAACTGACTTTCTATAGTAACTTGGTACTTGACTCCATGAAAACAGATTGACAGCCAAAGTCAACCGGGAAACACAGTACATCTGGGAATGTGAATTCCTTTGCCCTCTGAGACTGGAAGAAAACCCCTCCTGTAGGGAATTGCCTACCCTTCTAAGGTCCCGCGACAATCTGCCTGCTTCTACTGGGGGGGAACGGCTGCTGTTTTCTGCTCAGGGTCAGTCCCTGCTAAAGGCACGCCATAATCTCACAGGTGACCACAAGTCAAAGGAATGACATGGAACTGCTGCGCATGCGCAAGGCATCCTGGCGCCACATACCGTGCGTAGTGACGCAGATGCTCCTCCATCAATGTGTTAGAGAGACTGAGGCAGCTGCTGTACATCTCCTGGAGAGGTGCAATTAAAAATCACTGAAGACATGCAAAAAGCTCAGCACATGCACAAGTCTCAATAAACAGGAGGCATGCAGGAGGTAGATTAGATCTAGCACAACAGCTCCCGAAACATTTGAAGGAGCCTCGGGGAACTGCTGAGATCATTCTTCTTTGACTACTGACCAAGAAAACCATTCAGTTGCTTGGGAAAGTTTTAGCAAGCCATGCAAGCCAGGCCATAGGTAGCTGCAGGTGTGGTGTTTTAGGCACATGTGTGAGATAGCTGAAATAAATCCATGCTCAAGACACAAGGACAAGGTTTCAAGTTCTTTATGCCAGAGACAGTTTGTGGTGGAAATCCATGTCTCACTGAAATTGATGTCCACTAAAAACTGACTAAAACTTGACTACTGGTGTTGCAAAAAGAACCTGGATGATTCTCACAGGTCCCTGTACTGGGATTTTGCCCTAGAACAAACAGCACACTGTGCTGACTCTATGATGGGTAGCCTGAGATCAACTATTCCTCAGACATCTGCATTTTGGCTGCTGTCTCATTTTCTGATGGCACCGCATGTTTGTATCTCTTATTCACTGGATGTAAACCACAGATTATAGCACATGGTTTTCCAATAAATTCAATGACACAGTATAGCTCCTGGCACACTCTGCCACCCCCCCTGGGCTGGCAAGCACTTTTGACTGCTACAGCTTCCTGAGCCACACTTAGGAGCTTGCCTCTTAAAATGCCAATATGGAGGTCCCTGTAGTGCATTCATTGCAAAGGTCATTCCCAAGTTGTATAGTCAAGTTTTTGGAAACAGAGTAACTATTTACGTGCTCTTTAATTGGGCTTGAGAATAAACTCTCCAGTCACATGAGGAGAACAAGCTCTTCCTGAGGCAGAATCAGAGCCAAAGAAGGGCCTATTTCACATTGATGGGTGGTCTGATTGTGGAGAAATGCCTCTCAGTTTCAGGCCCTTAAAATGCAAGGATGGAATTATTTAGGGAAAATTGGAGATGAGAATATAGACTCTCCCATGATTTAATCTTTTTCTTAGATTATTTTCCAAAGGAAGAGCGAAGAGCATGTTCTCGAACATGACTTGTATCATTAGAAACACATGGTCTGGCTTTTTATGCATCCGTATAACATTTTTCTGGGAATTCTCTCAAGGTGGCATGGGTCACCAATGGGGAGTATTAAGGACAACATAGTGAGATTGAAAGAAAAGAGGGTCATCCAGCACAGTACTCACAGCCTTGTTCTTCCCTTTGCCAGCAGTGCTCACAGGATGTCCCTTGCTGTCCATTGTCTTCCTTCCCAGGGAGGTCAAGGGCAGCGTGGAGGTCTTGAGCTGGCTGGACGCCTGGTAGTTATTATTATTGTTCTGGTTGCCACTTAATGTCTCCATGATGGATCGGAAGGTCCCAAAAGGCCTTTTCAGTTGATCCCCTGAGTCACCGCTGGTGGAGGTCCGCTGGGGGGTCCTGACCTTATCTCTGTCCTTTTCTCCATTCAGTTCAAGGCTCGTTTGCTCCATCTGCACTACTGGCTCCTCAAAGGTAACTCTGAGTTTTAAGTTCTGGGCTGTCCGGCGCTTGGAAGAGGGAGACTTGAGGGCACTCTTGGGACTGGTGGCCACTTTCTGGGCAGCAGCACTGTCAGGGCTGGGCTGAGAGGGGTCTCCGGAGGGCTGACCTCCGGGAGCGTTCCCTGAGCCTGGACACTGAGATTCCAGGTCTGGTTCGCTGCTCTCTGAGGTGGGGGATGGGCTGTGGCCATCCAGTGACTTGGAACCCTTGATGCTGAAAGGAAACCTGCGTCCTGACGCCAGGGTATGTTTCTTTATCATCAGGTGCAAGCTCTCTGCGCTGTCCATGCTCTCCACACCTTCCACGATGGGCTGCGGCCTGGGCCTGTCAGCCTTCCGCGCCGGGGTGCCCTTGGGGTCCTCAGAGCAGTTACCATCCGTGTCCGACTCGCTCAGGGACCGCTGCATCAGCTGCCTCAGCCTGGCTAACTTTAGTTCCCTCTTCTCCAGGGGAATCTTTTTGGAATTTCTTGAAGCAGCCTGCGCATCCTGAAATTCCAGGGACAGCTTTTCCTGGGTGCACACATTCTCGGAGATATCTTTTCCCAGTAACTGGCGCAGGATTTTGTCCGCATCTTCTTCTTTGGCTTTGGCCCGAGTTCGGCAGGAGGCTGACAGGCTTCCTAGAACCTGAATCCCCTCTTGGGCTCCTGGTTTGCTTTTAGCTACAGATTCATCATCTGCATCTGGGGATTTCCACTGGGACTTTTTAGAGGCTGGGGAGGATGGGGAACTGAAAAGAGAATGAAAGACTCATGAGATAATTTTTCTCTGGGTTCCAAGGACTCACCATAAGTCACTGCAGGGCCTTGAGGGCCACTAACAACTTACAAGTCAGTAAGGTTAGAATAGTTCCATAATTTCTTTTGAAAGTTCTCTGCCAGTGCTCCACAGTGGGAAGCATAAGCAAAGTCTAGCAGGTCTCAGACCCAATGCTCAGGTTACAGTGCCTGATAAACACATCTACTGTTTTACTGTTGATGTATTAGTTTTACAAAAGATTTTGCAAAAAGCATCTTACAAATGTTCTCAAATCCATCTCCAACCACCTTATGAATGTACATGTCCTGTTCCCATTTCAAAGGTGAAAAAAATGACTCAGAAATAATAAATGATTTGTTTATAGACAAAGAACAAAGAAATGGCAGAGACAGAGATGAACCTGAGTCTTCTAATGGTAGGCCCAGAACTTTTTTCACTGTTTTATGTTCTTTTTATTTCTGACTAAAAGAAGAAAATGATTGTGGTTGCCATTGTCTTAGATGATCTTAAGAGAAAACCCAAAAGAAGATGACAGATTTAAGATACTTGACAACTAACCAATGACCAATGTCCTTGGTATTACCTGGGTGAGGAAAGGACTGATTTGCCCTCTGATTTCTGGGCTTCTAGAAGTTGTTGGAGCTGATTCTGCAGTGTGACACGTTCCACTGTCTGTCTGGGGAAGACAAATCAAAACAGCTCTCACACATGTCGACTATCATACACTAGTATGATTTATATTTTCATGATCATTTGTAATAAGTTGCAATAAATTTAAAAGCCTTATAGATATGATAGTCTTTATGCTTACATTTCAGAAAACTTCCCAAGGGTACATATAAAAGAACCCCCCAAAATGTTTACTGTTCATATTAGTGAAAAACTATAATCTAAACGCTTCTCAATAAGAATGAGTAAATTTGTAATTATTTCTATAATGGCAGTTATTCAAAATTATAATAAATTTAGTATCTATGGAAACAAGTTTGCCTAAGATACAGAGCTTATATATACACTATAAAATATCCTTTCCTTAAGTTAAAGAAGAAGTTACAAAATGCGATGTGCAGTATAATCTCTTTTAAGAAATGTGTCTTATGTAGTCAGATGCACATGCGCACTCACACACACCTCAACAGAAAGAAATCTGAAAGGGTTTCTTATTTTTTTCTGAATTATTTATATATTTAAAGTAATTGTATTAATTTAATGATGAGAAAATAAAAACAAAACAACCAATTTTCATTTTGAGTAAAAACCATGAAATAACTTAGTATTTTCTTATATAAAAGGCAAAGAATGTATGGCAACACTCAATTTCCTCTGCAGAATGTACTTTAAATTAAAAGTGACAGCTTATAGAGTCCAATCTGTTCAGAAAACATTATTACAGAGCTTTAAATAAGTAAATCAAGAGGTTCTGACCTTACAGAAACAAGTAGTATTTACAGAACTCTGCAGTATTTCTTTAGTGAGACACCCCCAGAGTGGGGTGCCCCCATCCATATCCAGATGTCTGGGAGGTGTGATTGTATTCTCTTAAGTGGCAGAAGTGAACCAAGATTGCAGATGATAATCACTTAGGTCATGCAGCACAGGAGTTAAGATAGGGAAGTTGCCCCAGATTACTGGGGTAGGTTTAATCTAATCACACAGGACTTTGACAGTGAAGAGGAGGCAGAAATGGAAGTCAGAGCGACTCCATGGGGGACCCGGACGATGCGCAGTGCTGGCATTAACAGCGGATGATCTGCAGTTGCTGGCATTAACTGAGGCAGCGACCTCCCGGGGCTGGAAAGACCCCTCAGCTGACAGCAGGGACACGGGGCCTCTGTTCTATCTAAGCAAGTATTCTGCAAACAGTTTGCAGGAAACAGACTCTCATTCTAGTACCTCCTGAGATGAATGCAGCCTGCCCTCAGCTTGATTTTGGCTTGGAGAGACCCTTTCTGGCCTCTGACAGAACTATACAGCTAAATTGTAACCATTTGTTGCAGGAGCAATATAAAAAAAGAACACAATCAGCATTAAAAAAAAAACTCTAGCAGCTTTCATGAGCCAGGACACAGAACTAAATGAGTTACAAGTGTTCCTAAAATGAATGCTATTATTGCAGACAGTCATCTGAGGAAGTCCAGTGTCTTCCTTAGCAATTCACTGCAAGCTGCCTCTATCTCATGATGTGAGGTCACACCTAGATGACACCTTATATGCCCCAAGTACTCTTCCAGGTTCCTAGGAATGACAGCTCTTAGTCTGAACACTCTATCCCTAGGGTAAGAGAAATGTGGGATCCCATTTTGTTTCACTCGTGCTGCCGGACTCACCTACTGCAAACTTATCTAGAACAGGTTTTTTCATAAAGGGTTAAAAGTCTCTATTTAAGGTTTACCTGCCACAATTACTCAGCTCTGCTTTTCAAGCTTGAAATTAGCCCTAAATAGGTAAATGAATGTATGGCTGTGTTCCAGTACCTTTATTTATAGAAACAGGTGGTGGGCTGAATTTGGTCCACTGTCTATAGTTAGCTGGCCCCAGTATGAAGAAAGAGTAGGGAACAAAAATGCATTAAAGCATTCTGTTTTTTCCACTTTGCTAGTTAGTATGGCATGTCAAATGTTTAAGGAAAATCTTTAGTGAATAGAAAATAGGTGAAGAAAGATTAGGCTTTGCTTTGAAGGGTTTATTAGGTGTCAAAGTGAATAATAACACAATCAAGAGAACTATTTGGGGGCAACTGGGTTGACTGAGTGGAATCCCAGGTATGAATGCAGAGAAAAAAGATTATTTTTAAGATTCTAAAGAAGTCCTCAGGAAGGGCTAATCAATTTTAATTATAACATATTAGCAAGTGAGTTATATATATGAAATGCATAAAGTATAAAGTCACACGCCTAATGCGCTAATTTGTCAGCATTTCTGTAACAAAGTACTATTGACTGGGGCAGTCAAACAGTAATTAACTTTCAGAGTCTGGGAGCAGGAGTGTGCGATGGGCACTGGGAGTCTGGGAGGGAGACTGTGCCATGGCACTCTCCAAACTGTTCATGGTTTTCTCGGTGACATTTGGCCTTCTTTGACTTGCAGCTATTACCATGGTCTCTGCCTTCATGTTCCTGTGTCCTCCATGTATGTCGGGTTCTGGTCCACATTTCCCCCTTCTATAAGACTATAGGCACACTGGAAATAGGGCTGACTGCAGTAACCTCATATTCACTTGATTAATTCTGTAAAGACCCTATCTCTAAACCTTAGAAACCTGACTGCAAAACTGAGGCTACTAGAGGAGGAGGGTGTAGGTGGGGGACAAAGATGAGAGGGGCCAGTGGACCCTGGTGTTGATTATGGGTGCTTTGGTGGAGGGTGTGCAACATCCATCTGAAGAAGCGTGAACCTGTACTTTTAAATCATATACATGTTGTGAGTCATTGTCACCCTCCCAATGCAGTGTTAAGCAAATAAGTAAATGAATAAAATCAAAAAGTCCCCAGAGTTTAAAAAAAATTTTTTTTTCAAGTTTTAGTTTTTTTATTAAAAAACAAAAAAGTCCCTATTGCCAAATAATATCACAGGGGTTGAAACTCCAACATCTGTTGTTTGGGGGGGTAGGGGCACCATTTAGCACTAATTCCTAGTGATCAGGTAGACTGGACTTCCAACTGAGCTGAAGGGTATGGTGGCTAGTAATGGAATGTTTACGACCTAGAAGGAGTAGGCCAAGGTCCATGTTGTTAACTCCCACTCAGAATAGCCTGGAAAGGCAACGCATGCCATCCTCCCTGCTGTGCCTTTCTGGTGATATCAGGGCCTGGACTCTGATGGTCACAGTGCACTGCAGCTGAGCTACATGGATTTCTCTGCTCACTGTCTGGTCAACATCACTGAGGAACACAGTGCGTAGGGAACAAGAGACTACACTGTGCCTCTTGTATTTGTCATTGGCCTAACTACAGCTGCCTAGAGCATTCAGCTTTGGAGACAGTGCTTCCCTTAGTGGACATGTGCATGTCAACCCAGGAGCAGTACTAGAGTGAGCAGCCAGGCCCAGACCAGCTGGCCAGGCCAGGCCAGGCCCAGCTCACCAATGAAACAGTCATCTCAGCACAGGACAGCCTCCCCGGTGAAGAGACTGGAGAGAAATGTTCTATGTTCTGCTCTCCAGAGTATATGACCCTTTAGAAAAAACACTCTATTGCATTATTCTAAAGTTTTTCTAAATGGATCTGTTCACCCACTACTGAGAGGAGCAGACATTGGTGGATCTCCAGACAGAGAGTTGGCAATATGTCCAAGTTTATATATGTATGTTAATACATATGTGTATACACATGTGTATTGCACACTTGTGCATCCACATGCATGTGTGCACACACAGGTACACATGTATGCATATATACACACATGCATACATATACATATACACACCATAATTCTAGCAATTCCTTTTCTAGAAACTTATTTCCAGAGACCCGGTGCATGTTCATGAAGTCAGTGGTGGAAACATAGCTGACGGAGTTATTAATCTGAATGCCATCCCTTCAGTTCATCTAGACCTTACCAACTGTGGGGAAGCTTCATGTGGCTGGGTGGAGGCTACTTGGAGGCAGTAGGCCCTTTAATTTTTAAGTTATAACATTTTTTACGCAAAAGGCTAAACTCATTAAACGAGTATTCAAGGCACTGGTGGGGGAATGGTGGAGGGATGCAGAGATTTGTATCCCCAAAGCAAGAGACCAGAAGTGGAGGGACAAAGGATGCTCCCCCAAGCTTGTGGACAAGGCCTCGCCATGCTGATGGGTCAACAACCCCCAGGCAGGGACCTTCCTGCCCCCAACACAAGTCTTATTTCAAATGAACTGTGTTCAGGAAAAAAGATACCTGTGTAACTTTATAATAAGGCTTCATATTTTTCCTTGAAAGTTTATTTTTTTTTAAGGTTTATTCTCTCCATCTGTCAATGTTACTTTGAATACTGATCGTGATTTTGATAGTTTCCTTCCTGGGTACGAAGACTCTAGTATGATGGGTGTTTCCTCCCAGGGCTGACTTTGGTTTCCTTGAACTGACATCAGCTCCTTAACCCTTCAAGCCAGAAGGACCTGAGAGCCTCTCTTCCAGCTCCCCATTCTTCAAGCTAATCACAGCAACGCCCCCCACACTGCATCAAGGACAGTGCAAAATTATCTTTAAGAACAGAACTGACTTTAGTTGGAGTGTGTTAGGCACATGCTTGGAAAACCATTTTCAGGATGTGTGAGCTGACTGCTTAATTATTATAAGAAATTTGCTGGTGATGGGTGCCAGGTTATCTCTCTGTCATTTCCACATACATATTTTTCTATTTGAAAAAATAAAATTGAGACACCGGCCCTTCGTTGGCCTCATGTTCTTTCCTTTTAAATGCATTTTTTGAAGTTGAAGTGAGAGCTTGTTTTAACATTATATGGACTCCATTTCCTGGAGTATGAAGGCAGTGGTGGGGGTGCTCTGGGTGTTCCCCCAGGCCCCTGTCCTTGGACATGAACACAGAGCGGGCACTTTCTCTCTTTGTCCCTGTGGCTTCAGCTCCCCACTGAGGGAACATTCTCTGCACTTCTGTTTAAATATCATTCTGCCTCCGCAGAGGTGGCCTCTGCAGCATGAACACTGGCTGTGCAGACTTTGGGCAGGAGGAAAAAGACAGCCACAGGGGAATGCTGGGACTTGCTTGCCAGTTGCAGGAGGGGAGCTGATGAAGCGCCTGCTGCACCCCAAAGGGGAGCCCATCACTGTTGTCACTGACCAGAGAGACACTTACTCCTTCAGCTGCTTGGTGAGCTTCACCACCTGCGAGGCCAGCGACATGCAGGTCTCCACCACCACCAGGTACCGGGAGCACAAGGTATGCCCATGGCGCTCAGCACTCTGGGAGGGCTTCTCCCCGGCATGGTTCTGCATGGTGACGTTCGCGCCATATTCCACCAGGGTCTGCCAGAAAGCGCAGAGACAGTCTCAGCAAGTCCTCCTTTTAGACGGTGTCTTTTGGTGATCATTACAGAGGCTGAATGGTACCTGTCCTGCTATTCCAAAGTTACCAGAACCCATTGTGTACAGGTGGGAGGCGCCATTCCACACAGGAGGGCCTGGGGGGCTTCAGCAGCTCTCTTCAGAGTCTGCAGGGCTGAGGCTCAGTTTCACCACTGCAGATCACAGCCCTGCCCCGGGAGAGCTGGCCAGGAAGGGGCAGGCTCTGCCATCCTGAGTTTCATGACCCGCTCTGTCCCTTTCAAAGGGTGACCCAGAAAGCTGGGGATGCCTATAGGCAAGAGAGACCTGGGTTTTGTTTATCTCCTGTGGGCTTGGGCAGCTCACTTGACAGTGTCCAGTCTACCCAATGAGAAGAACCAGAGAGATCAAGGACTAGTCCTGCCATGTGCTGAGGTGAGGGCATGTCCCCTTGGCTGAGGAGATGCTGCAGAAAGGATGTGGTGTGAGTTGGTGTCACCCTGCTAGGAACAAGAGGGATCTCCAACAGCAAGAGGTGGTGGGGTGCAACACAGGGAGAGGGAATGTCTGGGGGAGGAGGGTGGAAGGTTGGGGCCACATGTCCCTTGACATGTATCCATGGGGAGGCCCCCCAAAGACTCCATTCACTGCCCCCACATAGTCAGCATCTGCAGGAGACTGAGAGGACGTCAGGGAAAACTGAACTGGTGTGAGCCAGAGAGTAGTGACGACTTTCAGGAAGTGTCATGGCATGGTGGTAGAGGCAATAGGTGACCTTTTCATTCCCTACCAGCTCTCGGTCACCAACCTTTGGAGCCCCACAGAGACTGGAAAAGGAACTATCGTGTGTATAAAAAGCTGATGATGCCTCACTCCCCCATGCCCTGTCAGGAACCGGGAGTCTGATCTGGCTGGGGAGGAGAATGCCCTAAGACTGAGATATTTAACTGATTTGGAGTGTCAATAGCCAAAGCATCATTAGCAGAGGGAGGCAACATTAAATTCGATAAAGAGCTGATAAATCAATCATAATTACTGCCACTGTCTGACACTATTTGACACTATCAGCAGGAAAGGGTGGAGTTTTGGATTTATTTTCAAAATAAGTAACACATTGCCCTACAGGTATGATCTTGATTTTTAAATTCCTACTTAGAGTTGGAGGTCACTTAAGAAGCTTCATTTTCCTTTTGGTTCATGACCACTCACCATGGTCGGTCCACCTTCCATGCAGTCACCACTGCCGATCTCACAAGAGCATTACAGAGATGCTTTGGGCACTGAGGCTGGGATCCCAAGATGCAAGGTGACTCTGGTCTCTGGGGTGCTTCCCATACTCAGGCCCTTTCTCTATGTCAAAGGATCCTTGCCCAACCCCTTTTCTCGCTCGTGGTCTGTCTGCAAGTTATAATCTAACACCCTGTAGACAGACCCACTTCCAAGAAGAACTGTGTTTGCACAGTATCATCTGTGTGAAGCTGGGTGATGAACTCTCTGAAGAGACAACCTTCCTCTCTTCACGTGTTACAAAAAAAAACAACCTACATCTCAACAAGGGTTAGGGATATCAGCTGGTTTTGTTTGGCTTTTGGCAATTTAATAGGCAATAAAATGATTTTTTTTGATATTGTTCAGTATGAGAGTATTTTGTTCAATGGAAAAAATGAAGTTTTTTTTTTGTTTTTTTTTTTGAGACTAGGTCTCACTATTTTTGCCCATGGAACTGCAGACTCTTGTTGCCCAGGGTACTACAGACTCAAGCAATCCCCAGCCTCAGCTTCCCAGGTAGCTGGGATTACTGGCGTGCACCACCATGCCCAGCTATTTTTTTTGGAACTAGGTCTTGTTACGGGCCCCAGGTGGGACTCAAACCACGATCCCTAGCCCCGTTCGCTTCATAGGCTAAAGAAAAAATGAAGTTTTCAGTTTTTATTCAATTATTTTCCTTCCACAAAAAAAACAAAAACAAAAACAAATGCTGATCCCTTTGTGCTTGTGCAGATGCTGGTATAATTGAAATCTTTCTTTTCAATACTCTGCAGTTTCTCAGCACTCTTTTTAACCTGGTGCCTTGAATTATGCATGCTTTGCCAACAATAGTGGGGGAAATTTCAGACACTTGGAATAGTCCCTATCTGCGGAGATTATTTTTGTTAATCTCTACTTCTTCACATTGACATCCATTTCCTCTTGTGATCGCCTATCGTCTTGTCTATACTTTTCTGGTGACTGTTCCCACTGCATGGTTTTCTCTTGTACACAGTAGGACCACTGTACAGACCTGGTAAATAAACATGTTGAGCTTGCAATCAAAGCGATAGCATACGTTAAGGCACAACAACAAAAGCAGAGTGTTGCTTTCTTAGAGATGTTATATACGTAGAAACTATGTAAACTTAGTGAAGGAAAAGTTTTTCTCTTGTCATGTCTTTCAGCCATAGCTTGTCAGTGCTCTTTCCTACCTCTCTGGCAGACATGGGACTGCATCCATGGAGAGTCCCTTTTCATAACAATGGTGTGACTGATCATCAGTGTAGCATGGCCCATGTACCTGAACACAGCCAAGGTAGCCGTGTTGTGAAGCCACGTGCACAGCGCTGTTACCATCCTGGTCCACTTCATCTAGCGAGATGCCTTGTTCTTGCATGAACTGAAGAAGCCACAGAAGGATCTTTTCCTATAGACACAAAGACAGTGGGGATGAATGGAATATCCTGGAAAGAAGTTGAATATAAAAGACAGAGGGGGGAAAAAAACTTCAGCTAGGATTATCACATCGAGAGAAAAGTTCCCATTCAGTATGAACTGCCAATCCATGAAATCTCTGGCTCAGTCAAAGGAAGAGGAACACTCTGAAAACTTTACGGGTAAGAGATGATCATCAAAACACCTTGTTTCATTTATTCTACAGTAGGGGAAACTGAGGCACAGAAAGTTCAAGGATGCCATATCACTCTGTCAGACAGAATCAAAATTGGAACCAGAATTCAGACCTGATTCTGAGGCAAGGTTTTTTGCTACTTTGTTAGACTGTAGGCTTCAAGGATGTTATTATAAAACCTTAGACTCTTGAGATAAACGGCTTTCTGCTTTCAAGTTTATAATTCTTCAATCACGCCTTCTTAATCCTATAACCCCTGCAACCACCAGACTCACAAAAAGGCAACGCCTAAAATTGCCACATATAAAAACAACCAGAATCCTCATGATCTTTCTGACCAAATGTTGGTGGTGTTTTAAGGATCAAGCTTTCTCTTTTTGCCATGATAAAGGGAGCATCCTCAAACCCCTGCATACCACCTTTCAAAGCAAAGACATAGAATAGCGTGTGTTGTCACAATCTGCTTGCATTTTACACACTGAGTCTTTTGTGGTATTTTCATGTTGTGTTTGGCCTCAGGAGAGAACAGGGGGATGGGATTTCACTGTTTAAAATAGAAGAATTAAATATAATGGTAAAAAAATATGACAGTGGTAAAAACAACAGCATGAAGTTTAGTGGGTGGAATGTGACATTTAAAAAGATGATCATGGGTTTGAAATAGCCTTGAACCTCTTCTTACCCTTTAAAAGGACTTTTTCCCCCCTCAGTTATTTGCTCGGACTGGTCATGAACTTTTATACTTTTCTGGATTAAATTTGCCTTCACCTTCTGAGCATGCCAACTAATCTGCTAAAGGAATGTTGGATAAAAGCAGCCAATTCCTTTAATGTCTCACCCTTCATATGGGGAAAAGGGCACTGGTGACATCAGAGACAGACCAGCATCTGACCACACTTTCTTCACATGGGCAAGTGGAGAGTAAGATCCCTGAGAGAGCTGGCAAAGACATGCTCCCATGTCTTTTGCTATCAACGCCTACAACCCACCATGAAAGCACCCAGGGAAGGCATTAGCTGCAAAAGCACACAGACCCTGTGGAAAGTGCAACTCTCAATATGTCTGTAGAGCCAGGCAGAGCACAGCCTGCAGACCAGGCCTGGGAGTTGAATTTCGATAATTCAGCTGATATATTCAACACTCTTCTCAGAGGAGAAAGAGCAGAATTGAAGAAAGTTGGAGATGATATTTGACTCAGGGCAGCTGATGTGACCCATATGTAAGGTAAAGATACTTGTTTTATTTTACCTAAATCAGTAGGAGAAGAAAACTGGGCTAAGGTTTTGCCCAGTATCCAAACACAGAACATTCCTACTTGGCAAGGTCTGGCAGGTTGTTTTGGAGGTCTGGAAATGCTCAGACTTTTTCCCCATTATAAATGAATGGTATGGGCTTTTCCCACATAAATTAACAGCATCCTCAGAACCCTCCCAAATATCCCACCAAATCATGCCAAATAGGAACTATGTTTGAGTAGCAGGGGAAAGCTATACTTTAATTTGGAGGCAGAAGGTTGTACTGGGTGTTCTTAACTCCTTCAAAGATCTGCAAGAGCGAAGCTGTCTCAGAATATAGGCCATGGCCGCCTAGTTTGAGGTCAGTCTAAGGTATGGACTGTCAAGGGAACAGGCAGTGTATCTCAGTTGGTGACAGGGATGGCCTGTCACCTTCAGTGGGCCATTTTATTTTAACCAAAGGATTTTCAGCATTTACTATCTCCTTTTTCCTTTCTGGCTTATTTTGGCTAGCATGATTCCTTCTAGCTCCATTCATGTTGTCACTAATGACAACATGAGTTTGTCCTTTTGATTGATCCATAATATTCCACGTGCACATATACCACAGTTTTCTGTACCATTCATCAATTCTTAAGCTCCACGATAATAAACTAACATTCTTAAGTCTTTAAAACTGTAGAAAGAGAGCGACTTTAGCAACCCATCCCAATCACATCTTATTTTATCAATCAGAAAACTGAACAAAAGCAATTGTATATTCTCTGGTATTCTAGCCCCTTCTTTCTTTAGTTAGTAAAGTTTGGAGAAGTTCAAGTTATTCTGAAATGCTCTATGAACCTTCTTGTCAGGCATATGTTCCTATTTTTTAGATTAAAGGTTATTGTAGAGCTGTCTAGCCACATGCACAGAAAATGCCCTTTGGGCTAGAACTCACAGTATTCTGTCTTTTAGCAAAGGGTGGTAAGAAATGGAATAATGTTACACTCCACAAGCTTCAGAAATTTGCCCCACTTGGACTCTGGGGAAAGAGCTAGAGATCTGGGCTTTGCACAGCCTTGAAAATCTGGGAAAACAAGACAAGGTCCATCTGGGCAGAGTTGCTTTGTCTCCTAAGTCAAAGTCAGGTTCAGTTGGTACCATAAGCTGATTTCTTATGCTGCATAAATAACTCTACCTACAATGAAAGATCTTGCCCAATTCAACATGCAAGGCCTGTCACCTTCAGTGGGTCATATTATAAAAGAACCACTGTTGTATTCCTCAGAACAAGACAGGTCTTTGCCCAGTACCACAAATTCAATTTTATGTTCTTCAGTGGCAAAGTTATTTTCAGGAGAAGACAGACACAGGCCTGTCCACTAAGATATTACGTGGAAATAAAAATCTGCCCTAGAACTGCTGACTCTACATCTGGTCTACCAACACCATTTAGGATTTCTAAGCTGCCCACGGAAATGGCTAGTAGCCTTTGTTTTGGGTAAAAGCATATGCAGTGTCCACTCTCAGAGATGTGCTGTTCTCAGCTCTGGGACTGGAGAACATAGTGTAGAGACTCACAGTCCTACAATTTAAGCCTTCACTTACTAGCCAAATGTATGTAGTAAGGAGAACAGAACAACTACAGTTCCTTTCTCCCACTAAGAAGTCCCTGATGAAAGCAAACGTGTTAGATACCCAGGCAGTGGTGCCCACCTTCCCTCCCAGGCCTTCAGTGCTCTCTTTTTCCTCTCTGATAGGAGATGTTGGTGTAATCATTTAATTTCAGGTCTCTATTCTCGCAGAGGATTGCTTTCAGGGGACAGCCAGCGCAGTCCCACAGACAAAGCTGCTCCGATTTGGACCCATTTCACGTACCCACCCACTTGTCTTCCAGCCACTCAACTTTCACTACTCACTAAAAACATGCATGTATGTCCTCTTCTGGGAGCTATCTGCTCTTCACCAACCTGCTTCAACATTGTGTTTTGTGTGTCCTTAAAGGCAATACAATTTGTTCAGAGACAATAATTTAATTTATAAGATAGACTGGACAGAATCTAATGAAAATGTAATTGAAAAGTAGTTCACAGGTTTATTTCTGCTATCAATAAAGTTTCTACAGCATGCAAGGACACTCTGAGTTCTTGAAGAGGCAGCTTTGTCTGAGATCACAGAACATTAAATCTAAGATGCCCTCAGTGATACGATTCACTCCAGGTGTTTTGTTGTTGTTGTTGTTGTTGTTTTGAGACTAGGTCTTGCTGTTTGCCCAGGAAACCTCAGACTCACATTGCCCAGGGTACCATGGACTCAAGCAATCCCTAGCCTCAGCTTCCCAGGTAGCTGGGATTACAGGCACGTGCCACCATGCCCAGCTATTTTTTTGAGGCTAGGTCTCCCTATGTTGCACTGGGCAGGTCTCGAACCCATGCTTATATGCAAAATAAAAGGGGAGGGGGCAGCAAAAATGTTACAGCATTGAGAGTAAGATAAATGTGGACTCCAGGAATTAGTAAAATGTGCAAAAACTACATCTAAAAATTGAATAAATTAGCTATGGCTCAGATAATGCTTTGGCAGGTTTCTCTGAGGCATATGGAGAAATAAGTAAACTAAATAATGTTAATAGCAAGAAAATGATAAGCTGGAAGATAAACTATAATCACAAGGGTTGACATTTAGCCTATTTTTCTCCATGGGCCAGGAAGGGTGGTGCTTCATAAGTTTTTCTCATTTTGTCTGAAATTAATCCTGGGAAAAAGATTACATGATATCTGTTGTCTCCATTTTAAAGATGAGGAAACAGATCCAGGGAAATCTTTTCCTTTTTTTTTTTTTAATAAGTGTGTCTAAGGTCACTGGGTTAGTGCATAGCAGGGCTAGGACTTAAACATTGACTTAGGCATCATGTTCTCCAAGATTTTGACCTCTGAAGGTGTATATCCACAACAACTCATAGCCCCTGACCTCTGACTGCAGAAAGACACTCTCACTATACACCTCTTGGGCAAAGGAGTCACAGCATACTGCCATGCAGCCTGCAAGTTCCTGGCACTGTGGGGGTTACACTTTTTCAGGGACCAGCACTCAAAAAGCACATGGATACTTGTGCTAATCAAAGATGTTCCTAGTTTGCTTCCTTCTGCAGTTGCATCATTTTCAGTGCTGTTTACTTATTTCTATCCCATGATGGTAAAACAACAAAGTCAACGGAATATTACCCCTTTTAAAGTAAATTGTGGAAAAACAATAATACACAGTCTGTGGCAGCGGCGCCCTCTCCAGCAAGTCCCTCACTCATGACTATTTGTGGGAATGGCTGAGTCCTTCCTTTTTTCAAAAGTCACTTCTTTCTTTGTTTTATCTCTAACAGGACAAACCTTTAAAATGGGGTGTGGACACACGGTAGGCAAAGACGTTCTTGAACACTCAATGCCATGATGGAGGCATGTTTGTTTGTTTATTTAGCACTTGCCTAAGAGTCACATGAAGGATTCAGGGACAAAATAATCACAGGTTTGACCTGCAAGTATCACAGTGCCCACTGAGCTGGGGAGCAAGGCAGCACAGATTGAAGTCCTGTGTTGGGGATGAGTGTTTTGCCAGGAGAAGTCGAGCAGATCTTCTGGACTTGTATGTTTGAATACAACAGCCCCAGACATACAGGTGGGAGCTCAGAATGGAGATGACTCCACCTCAAATATCTCTTCAGCCACCTCCTTCTCTGAGGATGACAGAGCTAGCCATCATAGGATACCCCAGACCCTGCTGGCTGTCTCCATGAGGTCTCTGCCTTTGTGCTCCTGTGGTGAGCACTCCCAAGCCCAAGCAGGCAATGAAATAGTTGCACCCTGAGACTTTGTGCATCAAGATGAGAAAAATCAATTCCTATCACCCAAAGTCCCATCACTCTAGGAGATGACTAAAAATTGGCTACCCTGTGGTACACGAGTCTTAAGGGTAATTTTTACCAGGAAAAGGACACAAATTTGGAGTCCAATGGCGCCCATTCTCTAAGAATCTATAAGGGGGCAGAGGGCAACAAAAATAAACTAAGAGAGGAATTTTCCTCTGAACTATGCTTTCCTGGGGTATTTACTGAAGAAACAAAACCCGAACACGTTCAAGTGCCTGCTTGATGTAGAAAAACTTGCATGTGCTGAATTCATTAGAAAACTGTTCAGTAACAGTCTTTCTTGGGAAAATATTAGGTTTGTAACGCTTCCAAGTTCAGCATCTCTGCAGGTTATCTCTTACATAAGTGGCCGTGCCATGTGGGGTGGCTGGACAGAACTCTTGGTCCTAATGGGATGCTGCATTTTCCCCTTGGGTAGCACTGCTCTCCTAAGGGTGCTGCTGGAGAGTCCTGCTCCGAGCTGTACTTCAGGTCATAAAAAATGCTTATCAGTTAGAAATAACAACCTGAAGATTGATACTCGCATGTAGCAAATGTTTTACATGGCTCTTCCAACAGGTCACAGATTTCCATATTTTCCTCTTGTTCAGCCAAGTAAGCCTCAGTATCACCCAAGCAATACCACAACACTTTTCTTTTGTTCTTTCCCCATAGCTTCAAAATTATGAGAAACCTGCTGTGGGAGCTGACTAAAGAAACTGGCATATATAAGCAACATTTCCCAAGACAAAGAACGCCAGATCCCCAACTATTTACTTAGCGTCTCAGAGCAGTGATGTGATCCTTTCTCCTTTTCCTTGGCAAGCTCAACCAAAAAAGTATCGGCAATCTTTCCACTGACAGCTAAAATTCTCATTAGGCTTTTGACAAGAAATGAAAGCAGGGACACAGAACAATCCTTTAAATTCTTTTGGTCATTCGAAAATTCTATTCTCCCCTTGGCCAGTATAAGTCATAAGCGAAAAAGGCATCCTTATAAGTGTTGACTAGTAATGACCAGGAACTATTAAGGTGATTTGTGGGACTCAGAAGATAATACAGAAGAAGCTAATTCATGTAGGTGGGTGGCTTTTGCAAACTTTGAGTGTTCTCCTCCTGCTCCTGTTTCATCTCCTGCATTTATTAAAGATACATCTTTCCTTCTGCAATGGGCCCTGTAAGAGACACATCACAGCTGTTTAGACAAAATGGTAAAAAGCTCTTCTTCAGCCATATCTGTGCCACTGTGATATGTACTAGAGCTCACAGTCACGCCCAGATCTGGCTCTGAAGTCACAAGACCTGGGAGCCTTGAAGCACATCACATCCACTTACTGCCATGAGAAGGTGGTGCAAATCATTAGCTTAATTCAGTCTCCTCATCTGTTGGAGGAGGAGAAGAACAATAGACTGTAACAGGGTTATTTTAAAGTCAGATAATGAATGTAAACGCAAATGGCATTGCACTCAGCAGGGACAGGAAACATTCCATATGAATGCAGATGTTAACAGAAGTTGCCACCACACAAAATAAAGTATCACCTAACACAACTCCCACAAAAAAGGCTATGGTAACATTCCTCAAGCCTGCTGTTTGAACTTGAGATTGTCATGCTTGAAAAAACATAATCTCTTGTTGACAATACCACAATTTACTGCCACTGGGGAAGTTTATAAAGCCAAAGGGGATACAGTTATATGCATGAGAAGCAATTTTCTTTGCCACAAACAAATATATTAAATCTATTTAAATATAGTGCTGACTTTGTTTTTTTTTTTTTTTTAAAGACTGTATTGGCATTTGGTGGTTCTAAGATTTTTCAAGGGTGATTTACACTCATCCTCATCAAAGGGGGTTAGTGGTGCTTTAGTTTCCTCTGCACAGAGGACTGAGATTTGGGCGCCTCTCACTCTGGGTTTCTCAATGTAGAAATTACCTGTAACTGTGACTCATTTAGTTAATGCACTGGCCCATCTTTAATAGAAAGATACTTCCTTGATTAACTGATGAAAGACTTTCTTTTTAATTTTGACTTCAAGAAAATGTATCACCTTTTCCTCTTGACAAATTAGTTTATTGTAGACAACTCAGAAAATGCAAAAGATAAGATCTCATTCCACCTTGACTGACAACACTCTAAACATGCTTTAGCAGTTTTTTCTAGTCTTACCACTTACTTGTCTTTCTCCAAAATCAGTACCAAATTACAGGGACAGTTACGTAGAATATATTTTAACATAATATTACATGGTGAGCATTTCCCATAACATTCTATCATACTGATGTACCTTCATTATTTACCCAATTTCCTATCATGAAGTATTTAGTTTGTTTAAAAGTATTTTCACTTGAAGTGATATTATCACTGCTTAGCAAGCTTATATTTTTGATGATCCCTTAGATTTGAATTCTTAAATTTTTATTAAGAGGTTAAACTTTTATTAAGAGGCATTTTATACACCACACAAAGGGAAGGTAACTAAAATTTCTTCATACCTGGCCAAAGCAACCTGCATAATGAATAAGGCTTGGAAAATCCTTGGAGCAACTCAACTCAGCAATGGCCTCTGTTTCACTGACCATCCAGCGTACACACTCCAGCTGACCATTCTAGATCGGAAAAAAAATTAAGAACTTTATTCTGCCTGAGGCAATCACTGACAGGATTTTTATCACAATAGAACAAAGCAGTACTCTTATTCATCTGGCTTCTCTCAGCATCATGCCTCTGAGTTACATTTAAGCTACTGCTTGTTTGAGTAGTTTGTGATTTTCATTGCACACAAGTATTCCTTTGTCTGACTACACCACAGTCTGTTTATCCATGAGCTCTTGGATTGGGCTCTTGCCCTTGACAAGTTAAAAAGGTTAGGCTTCTAAGCGAAAGAAAGACAAATGAAAAACCAAGTCCCGGAAGCCTTCCCTGACTTGTCGGTCCCAATAGCTCCTTTCTCCTGTGCTGAGGTCCCGCCCTGTGCAAGCAGGAAGGATGTTGTGTTGTGTGTCATTCAGAACAGATTTAAATCCTAATTTACCACTTAGTCATAAGTGGTAAAATTACTTCACCCCATTGAGACTTAATATTTTCCTATGTGAAATAGCAGGGATACAATAACTACCTCCTAAAGATGAAATGTGAGATTAAATGAGACAGGACACATAGCATACTAAACACACAGACTAGTTACCTTATAGAACTCAGATGTTCTCTTAGGTTCTCACACTAAGTCTGAGAGGCAAATGGGAAATTCAGCTTTGTACAGGCAGACCTTTGCACAGAGGAAAGTGCTACCCATGATAGCAAGGGAAGCCTTTTGTGCAAACAAGACAGAGGAGGTAACCTGCACCTCCTTTTTTCATTCCCACTTGGACAATGGAATTTCCACGAGTCAGCTCCCCAGTCTAGGTGGTTCTCCAGAGGGTGGCACTTGCTATAAATGTTTGTGTCTACTGCTTGTAAATTTCAGACAAAATTCAGGAATAGGAAAACACATCCATTTCACAAATCACTATCCAGAAGTAAAACACAAAAAGCCTAAGAATTCAAATGAAAAGAACTTGTGAGTTATAAATTTGATATGTGTTCTTCATTACAACAAAAAAGTGTGCTATTTACATATGTATGTTGATTGTAGGATGACAACACTGCACTGACTTGTGTGTGTGTGGGGGGGGCGAACAGTGGCTAGGAATTAACACTGACCGTGGATACCACAGGAGTTTATTCCAGGGTTGGCTCAATCACTCCAGGGTTTTTGGACCTCCCATCAAAGGATATTTTCTAAATTATCTTTGAAATAATTTCTTACCTTATAGTTAAAGAAAACAGAAAACCAGTTTTCAATCTATAAAACTACTCAATGCTAGTAGCACAAAATTCATATTTTGCAATATATAAAAATTCGTATTTGTATGGAAGATATATTAGGGACAGAAAAGCAATTGCTGGCTTTTCAAATGTCACATGTTGGTTAGAGTATTCATTCACAAGCAGTTTCTGTTGTATACATATTTTTCTACGTAGTCATAATGCTCACAGTTGTACTACCACTGCACCACCTGTGAATCATCACTATGTTCTGCTGTTTTCTTCCCTCCCATTTTAACCCTTCACTCCCTCTCCCTGGTCTATGCCTCAGCTCTATAGCCAGCCTGCTAGTTTTAACTTTTTCTTGACCTTTTGTTTGGTTTCTCTATAGTGCATACATAAGTGAGACCATTCAATATTTACCATTTTTTTTCAGACTTTTTTCACTTAGCATTATCCCGTCAGGTTCCATTCATGTTGCTGCAAATGACATGAGTTTTTTTGATTGCTGACTAATATTCTGTTGTATAAATATACCACAGCTTTTTGATTCATTTGTTTTGGGGGCATTGGGATTGTTTCCATAGCCACAAGCAGGATTTTTTAACTAGCAAGTTTAATTTCAAATGTAATTCTATTTATAAAAATTATGATTATTCAGCTTTTAGTAGTAATTTAGAAATTACTACTATGCAACCAAAGTTATATTTATTTGCCAAAATGCTTAAACTTTAAATTTAGCTTAACCGTGAACATTCTAGTGGTGTTACAGTGTACAGAGACACTCACTGTGGTGATAAAATAGGCCATGTTCTCCTCTGTCACAGAGTCTATGTTTTAACTCAGTCCCAGTTGGCATGATGCAAGAGGAAAACTCGCACTCATCCATGACATACCAGACAAATCCTGATCCTGAAGACATTTAAACTTCAGATGTGATCCCCTAAAAGCCTACTTTATTATCTGAAATACTCCTGGGTGCTATCATCCCTTAAAATTCATCTTTTCCTCATTTGTCTTGCTCATTTTACTTACATTAGGAAAAAAGGAAAGTCTGGGGTAGATCCAGGTGTGGTTAAGAATCTAAATCACAGTCACCATGAATAGCAAATAGTTTCAAAACTATTATAGATCGGGTCTCTTTCTCTTTATTAGCTGATGTGAAGTTTACCCTCACTGTACAATAACTGAAATACAGCAAGTGACTAAAATGATTAGCGTCTTCAATGTAAATGTTCACGTCCTGTTTGCTTGGTAGACCAGCTCTCTCTATTCTAACTTATGCTCACTGTGAATCTTATAAGGAGAAACCTAGCTTCTAGCTGCACAAGGCCCAGCCCCCAGTCACCTTGATGGCCAGGCCTGCTGGAGTCAACTTCTCTGCATTCCGCTCACTCAGGCAGTCTTCTCCCATCAAGGAGGTGAGGTGTTGCAGACACTCTGCATGTCCCTGCGACGCAGCTATGTGCAAGAGATTGTTGCTGCTTTCATCATGAATTTTGTCCAGATTGTCGGCAGCTAGGTGTGGCTGCAACAAAGAGTAAGATTAGGGAAGTGACATCAATCAACCAGAATGAGATGCTCTGGACGCTGAGAAGAAGGGATGAACTTCCAGAAGCTCTGGTGGCAGGGTGGGATCTAATCAAGCAGGAGTCCTTACTGTTGACTCTAACTGAACCAGGGTTTGGGGGAAACAGGCCTGTTGTCCTAAGAACCAAGGTGGGCTCTTTCTTGGTTCCTGTCTGGCAAGGAGAAAATTCGATGCTGAGACCAAAGTCATAGAAAAGCAAGAGATTTGTTGCTAGTTAGGTAGGAAGAACAGGGCAACTCTCCAAGTAGAGAAGGATCCTGAGTGGGTAGCAAACTGAAGTGACAAGAAGCAGTTGCTTCTATAGGTCCAGTGGGCAAGGAGTGGGGTTTGGTCATTGTCTCCACTGTCTCTACATTCTGTCTCTCGCTTATTGGCTGGACCTTCAGAGTTCTCCTAGGCTACCCAGACCCACTGAGTTTTCCCACATTACCTGGCCTACCTCCCCAAATCCAGGCTTGGTCTGTTGCCTTAGCATTTTGTTATTGTGTGGGTGTTCTGAACTCTCCAATCAGACTGATAAATGGACCCAGATGATCTGGGGAGGCAGGGGTGGCAGCTCTCCCTGTTCCAACTGAATGTTTTTCAATTGGGCTGGTAAATGGACTAAGGGATTTAGGGCACCTTATTCCTAACTGACTACCTATACCCATTTCCTAACTTCCTCCTTCATAAATACTTTCCATGACATTGTTTTGTTACACTGTGCTTTAGAACAAGAGTTTTTGTTTTGCTTTTTTGAGACAAGGTCTTGCTATTTTTGTTTGTGGAACTGCAGGCTCACCTTACCCGGGGTACCACAGACTCAAGCAATCCCCAGCCTCAGCTTCCCAGGTAGCTAGGATTACAGGCATGCGCCACCTATATATTTTTTTGGAACTAGGTATCACTACGTGCCCCCGGTGGGACTCGAACCATGTCCCCGACCATGGCTTTCTAGGCTGCCACTTACAGGCATGCACCACCATGCCCATCCCCTAGAACAAGAGTTCTCAAGAGTTTTATCTTCATGAGACACAGTGACAGGGCCAGGTCTGCAACCTGGCTTTCTAAACATTGCAATTCCGTCTGTTTCCTCCACTCAACTGCTCAGTCTCGAGGCCAGGTCTTTGATTCCCTCCTGTAGGTTTGTTGAACAAATGAGCTACTTGTTTCCACCGTTTGCTTAAACTGTGGACAACTGGCTGGGACTGCAAGCTACATGGTAACTGTCACTGCTACTTGCTTCCATGGGGACCTCTATACACTTTCAGTCCAGACAGACTCCTAGAGGCATCTGGAGGCCATGTGGCCTTGGGCTTTCTCACTACTATTGCAGTTTGGTCCCCTGAGTATGAGCTGGCTGATGAGACTGCTGGAAGAATTGAGAGGGGCTATCATTTGGGAATCAGGAAAGCCTGGGGCAGACAAAAGAATTAGCCACAGAGAAATGGGAGAGATGGAAAAGACATTTTCAAGAGAGAGCAAATACTAGTAAAATTGTTCAATCATATCATCCGATTATAACAATGAGTTTTGTGATCTCAGACCAAGCATATTGTACTTAACTATGCATGGTTTTACGCTAAGTAGACTTGCACTGCCAAGATGTGATGATTTTCTTAAATGAGACTTTAATTAACGTCATCATATCAGCGCAGCCTCACTACTGCTTCATTCAATTCTGGAAGCCAGAAAATAACAATGCAGGCAGATGGGGTATGATTGCTGAGCCTAAGCAGAACACTTTTCTTACATCATGTTACTCTGTGTCGAGAGTCTTTGGAAAAGCTTCTTCATTCTCCCTAGACATGGGGAGCTGGAACTAAGTAAAATCCCCATGAGGGTCAGAGGGTAATCGAGCTCTAGGGTAAGCTTCTCCCTTCAAATGCATTCAAACGTCCTAATCCCACGCTTCTGAATAATAATCAGGATGAAACAGAAGACCCTCTATTCATGGATGTGGCAGGTTCACCATCAGCAAGAGACTGACATGCCCACAAATAGCCAATGAGAAGGTTGGGAACCATTCGACAAGCAAAAAGAGCAACATTAAGATTCAAGTTGACAAAAGAGCTCAACTTTCTTTGCTTTGATTTTGTTTTAAATTAAGTGGCCTTCTTCTGGTTGAATTCATGCAAAGTTAAAGGGAAATAATATTTCCACCATAGCAATTTGTTTTTCAGCCAAACAACTTATCCTTTGATCTCGAAACTCAAAATCACATTGCCCAACTAATGCCACAAGTGAAGATTAAGTAAGGAATAGCAACTGTTGCTGTGTGAATGCAGTGAACTGTCACTAACCAACGACACTCATACAACTTACTACTTTATGAGGAGGTGTCTCAGCTCCCCTCATACTCACCAGGAGAGATATCTGTCCTTCTTTAACGATGTTCAAGATGCTTTTCACCTTTTTCAGATACTCACTCCTTTCTTCGGGGCCCTGGGAGTTGGTCCAGTTCATGCCCCCCATCTGCTCTTCCACTTTGGGTTCTGTTGCTGAGGATGGAAGCTGGAAGGCCCTGAGCGGGCAGTCTGGCATCGCCTTCTCCACTTTTCGACCATGGGCATCACTGAAGGTCTTGTTTAGGAAATCCTTACTCTGACTTTCAGACTCATAGACAGAGCAACACTTAGCCACTGGGGGCAAGCTTTCGCCCTCCTCAGTGGAGAGCTTCTGCTGGTCTCGGATGACAGAGGATGCTTTTCTCAAGTGAGGGCTCTTCACAGGAGAGAGGACACAAAACGGCGTCATGGTGGATGGTGAGTTTTCAGTACTTCCTGTTGAGCCGGTTTTGCCTGAGAGGCCATTGATGGTTGTGCATAAACCCAAAATTCTTTTTTCTGAAGTCACCTTGGTAAGGGAGGCGAGTTGCTGGCTGGATTTAATGTAAGGCACATCCAGAATCTCATCCATGTCCAGATCGTAATGTTCCAGCTCGCCCAGCAAGGTGCTGGGTTCGGTGCTCTGACTTTGGGGGCCACTCTCTCCCTCCCCAGAGCTGAGCTCCTCAGGTTGGGGGCCTGGGTCGGAATCATCCCCTTTCTGGTACTCCACCTTCTGGTTCTTTGGATCATCACTTTCATTGCTCTCCAGAGTCTCTGGCTGATGCTTCAGGGGAGAAACTCGCTTCACAGGGCGGAACTTACTGTACACATCGGCGATTCCGGTGGGCTTCTGAGCGTTTGAAATGAGCGTGGAGACACCACAATTCCAGCTAGAGCCAGAAACTGTTTTAAAAGAAATTAAGAGAGGAGACAATTACACTGAAACACTGAACATTCCTGAGCCATGTAGGCAACAGTGTTCCACAGAAGTTAGGTTCAAAGTAAAGCTGGGTATGAGGGAAGACTGCTCAAGCACATGGATCATCAACACACAGTTCGGACTTACTATTACACTGATGCTAAAAGAAAAAAACCCAGGCAGTTAGGCATATTCCCTGGATAACGATGCCTCCCTGCCAGTATTAAAATTTTTATTTTAAATTTGTCAGTCATTTTCATAACTGTAGGACAGAGGGGGTGCAACTTCACACCTCCAAATGTGTTCATACCTCACACCTGGCAGTATTTTGATACCTGCCACTGCCCTGGCAGTGAGGTAGGTAGAACTGGGGGGTAGGTCCCTCTGTGTTAGAGGAATGTCCAAAGTAATTCAGGGAAAAGATGGGTGTGTGAATGCACAGGTTTGCAACCCCCCCTCAAATTTAAGCATTTCTATATAAAGGAGGGACCCATTATTTAATATTGAACAAATATTAATACCGGTCAGGGAAACAGGAGAAGGGAATGTAGTGTGAGGAGTAGATGGGACATGGGAGAGAAGCCAGGGCTTAGTACATGCTACCCCAGACTGAACCATGTCCTTAATCACTGCTGGGGCAACTCACAGTGCTGTGTCTCACAGCACTGCACAGGATGTGTTACTAGAGAACATGCTTTTCAAGAACATGCTTTTTCCCTTGCCTGGAAAACTGAAAACACAGGAGCTGAGAAAGCTGCAAAGGGAGGGTGAGTTTGCTCGATTTAATTTTCTCTCCATTTGTGCTTAGTGGCCGTGCAGTGGACATCTTAGTAAATGTCCAGTCATTGACTGGCTAACGACAGATCTGGAGGATACATGTGTGTCACCCCCGCATGCCCACAAGCACCTGTGAGAGGCTGGCCACCTCCTTTCAGTGAGCACAACTCCCCTCTGCCATGACCACTCCGCTTCCTCTCTGGACACTCCCCTGACTAACCACAGGTGACCCGGGAGCATGGGGAGGTGGCACATCGCTGATTTATGGATTCCTACTTCCCATCCACTTAACTCCCACAGTGCCCCTCAGAGGTAAGGTTTCAGGACATGCCTTCCAAGTAGGGACTCCTACCTCTCTCCCCTGTTCTGGAATGCCAGCAGGTGGGAAGTGCTTTACCCCAGACCATGGGTATGTGTCTATTCCTTGCTGTGTGTGGATGGGTCTGTTCCCCATAATGGGTTGTTTTGGGGTGGCTTTGAGAGTTCTGGCAACTTTGAATCTAAGAGAACACTAAGAACTATAGAGGGAAACATGGGTTCTGCGCAGTAGGGAACAGGTATTAGCAGGGAATGTTCCAGAAGGGAAGTGTCTAGGTGCTTTTTAAGCTGCTGCTTCTGTTCTCTGTCACTGGCTCTTGGTTGTACACAGGACTTGGCACAGCGCAGACAATTAAATTCTAGTATTTGACTTGGAATCTCACTTTGCACAACTCATTAAATCTCTTTGTAAAGATCCATTGTGCATCCTTCTGAGGGATTTACAGTTTACTTTCACAGGGGACAGAATCTTGTAATAAACTCAGAGGAGTGATAATCACCAATAAGAACTGGATTTTCTAAAATTATTTATGAAATGTAAATACGTAAAGGCAAAGACAAATGCCAGTTGGTCTATTATACATTTAGAGTTTTTCTACCCTGAATGTGTCCTTTTCTCCCTAAAAATGTGAAACTATGAAAAACTAATGTCTGCCAGAAGTCTCTGCCAAGACTTCCTCACTCCCTTTCAGGAACACATGGTTACTTACTTATTTAAAATACCAGAGCTTATGGACATAAAGTTTGCAAAGGTACATATACCTTTAATTTTATCTACTCATTTTCTGAAAAGCTTTCAGCTACAGTAGGGATATATATATATATATATATATATATATATATATATATATATATATATATATATATATTTCTGTTATCTCTGCAATACCTACTTATTATTAGGTATGGACTTGCTATATTTTACTAATTACCTTCATTTCTTTCTAATTTCTTAAAAGTGTGCATCTCAGGATGTAATAAAAATTTTAAAGTCACATAACTTCGTAAGCCTACACAATGAGTGCATTGTAGTGATATATTTATATATTGTATAAGGTCGAGGGTTCGAAGGGCTACTCTTTTATGTTGGCTTTATTTACATGTGAAATTTTTTCCAAGTGATACAGGGAAATGGATACCATATGTGTCCCAGCTGTTTTGTTCTGACAGGAACCCTTAAGAAGGCTCTATGGAAATGAATTCTGTCTCAGTCTTATGAAAACACTTTTATTTTTTTTTCCATAGAGGGTCTAGAAATTGAAGAAGGGGCGTTAACATTAGGCTGTGTGTTCTTTCCCTTATCAAACCCATGATTTTTTAGGCTCAGAGTGAAATATTTTTTAGGCTAGAAGTGAAATCTATGGTTTCTCAGTTTGAGTGATAATGACTTGGGAAAAATCCGAGACATGAAAAATGGGATATTGAACAGGCTTTCCTGAGAATGCTCCAATGTATAACCACAATACTCCAATACATATTAATATATATCATATACCTGTCAGAGAAGGGCAATTTTATGTGTAATAAGACAAAACTCACAATTCAGTTTATTTCTCCTAAGCTGGACAAATGAGCTTTTAAAGGAAGGACTAATAAGATTTTCACTTCTAATTCTGAAAGTCAAGCAAAAATTTCACTTTTAGTATTTTCCTACCTCAACACCCCAAAACATTTCATCTAATATGTGGAAACAATATTGTAACTGCAATTTCTAGGAAGAGACTAAATTTATTTCCTCAAAATCATGACTACACATTTCCCATGTTAAACTTTACATTCCTGAAAAATCGTATCTTTTACCTTATTTCTGTGAGACCCTATGGTCTGTGTAGTCCCTGTACACAGGATTACAAAATCCCTGTAGTTCTCAAACCAGCAAATAAGTCGGTTGATGACTTTTGAGTTGAATGGGTTCATTTTCAACAGCTTACGTAACTAAACATATCTAATGTACCTTTAACCTGTCTACCTGTCTATGTCACAAATTCTCTTAAACGGTCATAGGTAAATGGAAATGTAATTGAGGCTAATTTATAGGCCACAGTTATCTCTTGCCATCTAGCTATCTAGCATGCCTCTGCTCTCCAGCAAGGTATTTTCAATTGCCTGCTGATCATCCACACTTTATACAACAAGCATTTCATGCAACAAGCATTTAAGTGAGCCTGGGATATGCCTGTACTTGTGATAGGCAGCACACTCTAATTCACAGGCTCTCATCCCTTAAAACTGTTGCCTACTTTTTTCCCTGCCCCATTTTCATTCCTCATCTAGTTGTCTCTCTCCCTGCCTGTCTTCCTTAAATATATTCCTTGCCAACCTGACCTAAATCACGTGACCATGTACACAGCCTCCAGATCAATCCATCTCCAAGGCACTGTTGACTTTTCCCTTTTCTTGACCCCTGCCCCTTCCTCAGCCTTCAGGGATCAAGTCTTGCTGTGGCCAGACCCTAAATCCATCTCAAATCTGGTCCTTTTTCTTCATTCTGCTACAGTGACTGGACCACCCTGGGAGCTTCTCACAGTCTCTGCAAAGTTCCTCCCCCTTCCTTTGGGTCTAGCTTTCCAGTCCTGACTCATGCCTCCAGATAGGTTTGATTTTGTCACTTCTTAGCTCAAAAACTAGTTGGTCCCACCCTGCCTGAAACAAAGCATCTCCCAGATGAATGCACATTTCTGCACAATCTGAGATAGCATATAGGAACCCCTGAATCTTTGACACAGGGAGACAGGCAGCTACCCATCTTGCAACTCATCTTCCTCATTAATTTAAGGAATCTTAGCTTTGGTGCTATGGTGAATTTAACTTCTTCCCCAAACTGACAAACACCAATCACCCTTGAAAATATGGAGACTGGGGGTGGGGAGGTGCAAAAAAAAGAAAGAGAAAACAAAAGAAAAGAAAAGAAAAGAAAAGAAAAGAAAAGAAAAGAAAAGAAAAGAAAAGAAAAGAAAAGAAAAGAAGGAGACTGAAGGCTGTTGGCTCAGAAGTTTTCAAAAGCAAAAAAAAAGTCAATGCACAGCATGGTACTGGTACAAAAACAGACAAACAGACCAATGGATCAGAATTGAATATCCGGAAATAAAACCACACATATACAGTCAATTAATCTTTGACAAAGGGGCAAAAAACATACCCTGGAACAAGGATAGCCTCTTCAGTAAATGGTGCTGGGAAAACTGGATCAAAACTTGTAAAAAACTGGACCAGGATAAC
>PVHY01005974.1:0-78371 GCA_004024945.1 Uropsilus gracilis
TCCCCCCTCCCCCCACCAAGGTTTCAATTCCACCTTAAGCCGCAGTGAGTTTTTAATGACGACTGGTCTGGGAAGTAGGAGATGTGATCCTCTGGTCAAGCAAGCACTGGCCAAGGTGCCATTAAGTTCTACAGCAGGAGATCTGAGAGGGAAAAGATACTCAGCCAAGAAGAGAATGTTTTCAAATGCCTCCAGAAGAGAGAGTATTTGTTTCTAAAGTAGTTAGAGTGTGTAGCGCACTGCTAATAAGGGGTGGTGTGTGCAGAGAATGACGTTGCCATCTTAGCGGGGAGGGAGTTACATCAGGGCTGCGATTCACGGGCTGAGGGGCGGGCGCTAGCCTGCTGCTCGCTGCGGGAGACGGAGCCAACAAGCGGCAGTTAAGCATTCTGATTCTTGGGGTCCGCAGCAAGGGAAGCAGATGTTAGGGGGACAGGTTGTCACTGGTATGGGAGCAATAGTCAGCTAATGGCCAGGAAAGAAAGGGTGTCCCCAGAACACTGGGGACAGATGCAGGCAGATGGCCAACACTGCCCTGCACTTGGAGTCTGTGGGGAAGAACCGCTACCCCAAAGTTGCTACTCCCTGAGGCCAGTGTACCCTCAGGGGCAGGGTGACATTTGCAGGACGACTGACCCAAGTTTCCTGTTCTAGGCATGAGCAAAACATCTGTGCGCATTCATCTTCGACCGTCTCATCTTAGAGTTCGAATTACATTTTCTTCTGAGTATTTTGGAGCTTAGTGTGAATGAATATCTGGGAGTGTTTTTTAAGATCCTTTGATGAGAGGTGCAACAGAAGTATATTATTATCATCACTGTAAATATTTTAACAAGGGCAGAAATGCCATGAGTAGGCAGAATCTAGACGCACATTTCAACTTCTAATATTCTTAGGAAAACTGCTTGAGAGTTGAACAGTACATGCAAGAGTGAGAAGGGAAGCTAATAGTAGAAGAAAAAATGCATTTGGATAAGAGACCTCCATTTTCTGCCCAGCTAAAGCAGTGATACCTACTCACACAGAGACTGAGACCAAATGCTGATTTCCCTCCAGTCCACCTCTTCCCCCCTCCCCCCCCTCCTCCACACACACAGAAAACTAATAGGAACAAATAAACCTAGTCCGGGCCTGGCTTTTAAGAGAGACATGGCTGCTTCTGGGCACGCTGCGGTCCCACAAGCACACAGACTCTAGGATGTGCCAACCTGGCAGCAAATGTTGTGGGGGGGGGTGGCAATGGACGATCTGGGGACAGTACCACAATCTGCTGTGGTTGACAAGTGCCTGGGTGACACTGGAGAAGGCTAGAACTGGGGGAGGGAGCGAAGAGGGGACAGGGTGATACGTGTCCAGGCAGGGTTTCTCTGCCATCATAAGACCTGGGAATTTTTTTGGCAAGAGTACCCAGCTGGGTTGAATTTACTGCAGTTTCTTAAATGCTCTCGAACAATACTGGAGCTAGAAATTAATAATGACTACCAGCTGTATAAAAATAATTTTTCAGGCACAGTGCTGAAAGTGGCCTCCACATTTTCTCATTAAACCTCCAAAACAAGCCTGTGAGGTAATGGTGCCCATGTTACAGATAAAGCTTTGAGGTTAAAAGACTTGCCCATGGCACCACAGTAAGTAGTTGAGTAGGTAGCTGAGCTAAGGTCTGAATGGGAGAATTTTAAGTCCAAAGCTGCTTTGATTGCAATAGTAGGTGGCCTCCGTGGTCAACAACTAGGAACCTTAAATTTCGTTGTCTTGGTTATTATAGACCAGAACATGCTGCATCCAGATGCTGTTGTCCAAGATATAGTAGCAGAAGATTTCTTCCACCTTTATTACTCAGTTTTTGACCCCTTCCTACCAACAGAGCTTTGCCAAAAGTTTCTTTTAAGTCAAGGAAATATGTACCAACCTCTTCTCTGCAAGGACCACCCAGCCAGGCTTTTCGTATTTGGCACCCATTTTGGATTCACTGTCTCTCATTTTTTCACTTTCCAGTCTGTACTCCAGAACGTTGACAGAAGTAACTTTGAGAAACTTGTCTTTTTGAAAATCATCACGATTCCCAAGTGCCCCCAGAATCATATTCCTGCTGGGCAGACACCTCTCCAGGCTTTCTGCTGCAGCCCCTGTGGTCCAGCTCAGGCTGGACTGCTCCACACTGAGCCCCGTGTGCACTTTCACACCTCCCTGTTATTATTAGCCCTTGCTAGTCCCTCTCCCTGCAATGGCCTTGTCTTACCTCTTTCTCTATCTGGCAAATGGCTATCCTCCAAAGTCCAGTTCAAATGTCTCTACATCTCCTTCAGCTTTCTGACCCAGAGTAGGATTTATTACTGCGTTCACCCAGCCCCCCACAGCACCTAGTGCACTGGTATATGGAATACTGACTACCAATCACATTACATTTCCCTGTGCAGCTGAATAGTTTCCCATTAATTAGGGCAGGGGCAAAAAATATTTTTACTATCTTTTCCTCCAGAGGTTCTGATATTCAGTAAATGCTCTGTTTACAGAGGAAATAGATGCAAAGGAGATCTGCTCATATAGCACCACAATTGGCAATGTTCTTATAGAATTTCACTAAGATTTGAGTAAATAGCCTTAGCTGATCTCAAATTCCTTCTATCCACATCATCACTAGTAATTGGTACCAAAACAGAGAAGACCTCCCTTATTCCACTAAAGGATATGAAAGGGGTTAAAGGGCACCCCCAAATTTCCATCAGCGCACCTTTGATTCTCCCTTGCAAATAAGGAGTATTTTGTTTGGACAGGGGACAGCCCTTTTGCTAAAAATAAAGTTTAAAATGTACTGTTCTATATGGCTTTGTCCTTTATTATCTCATGCTTAACTGTAAGAATGTCTTAAGTGGTTTTCCAACCTGTAGCCTATTCTTCCATTCAACTTGCATATTGCTGCCAGATGAATAATCTTAAAGAAATTATTTGAATTATAAAGTTTATATGTAACATATAATGAAATGTAACAATAATAAATATAAACCAATCAACTATCCAGCCCTATGATCTGCACATTAAGAGTAGCTTACATCTATCTGAATATATATCTCATCTGTCTCAATCCATTGCTTACCACTAAGGATTAATCACTCTTTAACATTGAAATTTTTCTATTTTTTTAAGAATATAGTTTATATACCTAAGTACACACTATATTGTTTGGAAGTCTGTAAAGGCAGTACCATACTGTGTGTATTGACTGAAACATGCTATTTTCACTCAGTATTATGATTCTACAATTTATCCATGTTGATACTTTCACCTGCTTATTTTGTTGTTACACAATACTCCATCGTGTGTCACACTAGTTATTTACTCCTTCTCCTGCCAAACAACTCAGTTTTTCCAGTGCTTCACTCTTACGGGTTATGTGGCTATGACAGTTTTTAGTGCACAAAGTTCCTTAATGCATTTCTAGAAAAAGGATGCTAGATCACAGGGTACCCAAATGTCCAACCTTGCAAAAAAAATAAATCAATGTTACCATTACTTGCCAGGTAAAATCTAAAGCTATTGCATGACAATTACATGCACCTCACCCCAAATTTCACATCTTTACTTTTTAGCCACCCACCTACCCCACCCCCTACAACCCCTTATTCCAGTTAGGCAGTTCTCTTTCTGGATATAGAACACACCTTTACTCTTTTCACAGTGAATTTCTGTTCCTCCATTTCTAGTTTCTAACTCCTACCCTCCACTGCTGCCTTCTTCCTTTATGAAAACTCCCAGTCTCATCTGCCCACAGCATTGTCTCCCCAATACCATTGTCTGAACCAATCACATGACATAAACCTTCATACACCCACCCCTAAACTTAGGATACTGAGTTTTATGTTGCCTTCTTGGAAAAATGGACATTCTGACTAAGCTGTATAATCAGATTTATTTGAGAACTCAGCATTTCTAATTTTAGTATTTGGTACCTTTTTCACCACTCTCTTGATAATGGAATTGCTTCCTTGGCAGCTAGGAGACAAGATTAATTTCAGATTTGATGTTTTCCTATACAACTTTTGACATGATTATATCTTATTTTCCCAATCAAATCATAGGCATCTTAAAGTACAGAAACAATTTTTATATCCCTTCGTACTCTGCATAATATTTACATGGTCTTATATATAAAGCAAGAATTCAACATTTCAGTGGAGATGTGAAAATACAGAGGGTTGCATGTCTGTTAGTAGCAGTAACAAATAGAATTTAGACAAAAATAAGGACATAAAACTGAAAGATTTTGTTTCCTCTATCAAAAATACTATAGAATATTTCTAGAAAAAGTATTCAGAAGAGTCAACTTTTCTACATTTATCCACTTCCTGTAACATTTTTCCTAAATTCATCCAAATTAAATATTAATAAGTCATATCTTAACAAAACCAATTTAAATGAAATATGATACATATACAAAATATATACACATAAAACCATAAGTGTGTGTATACATATATATGTATCTGTCTAAACATATATAAATTGTACAAGCTTAGAAAGTATGATAAAAGCAGAAGCCATCGAGATAGAAAATTTCCGGGGGTGGGGTCTGAGCCCACATATGGCAGGCCTGTGCACAGATGAGACTCCCACCAATGCCCCTGGCGGCAGCCGCCAGGGGTCCGGGGTAAAACCTCATGGGGTCCCAGGAGAGGGAGGGTGGCCCTTAGCCCCTTCGTGTCCTGGGATGGAGGCAGCACCTCTGCTGGAGCATGGGCGGGCGGGGGAGTCCCCCTCTTGTCATTCCCACTTCTAACAGATATCACTGGAAAAGGGAAAACCAACAACCTGCTGACTGACACACAGGAGAAAAGAAGAACAAACAAAGGCCCTGGTCATGATTGTCACTGGGGTGAGACCCAAACTGAGCAAGATCAGACTCACAAGACATGACTGTGAGATTAATCACATAAGGAACATAGCAAAAAGCTTTGCCTACAATGTTCTAGGGGTTAAAGAAACAGGCCCCTGATCCAGAGATCACACCAAGGTGAGCAAAGCATCCTCCTCTCCTGTCTGGGAAAGAAAGCCACAGAGAAAGGGCTATAGCCCTGCAATAAAACTGTAAGCCACAAGACTAAAGAACAGATAGACAAACCTTCTACTGGAGTCTGTCCCCACCACGGAACCACGCTAACACCAATGGCCAAAAGATGGGATCCCAACACCAGAAGCCAGAGCAAAAGGCTTAAAAGCAGCACCACAGGACAGACACCAGAACAGAGAAGGCTGCCAGCATGAATGAGGAGGCACAAATCTCAGCAACCACACAGGTCTGAAGAAAAGGAGGCTGCCAACTTCACAGCAGAAAATGCCACAAAAAAGGAACCTGGAGAGCAACGCTATACACCTGCCCTACAAGAGGTCCCAGATGAGCTGGGACGGGCTAACGGTCTCAAAGTTATTCTTAGAAATTAAGCAGCACAGACCAACAGGTCACAGGAACTCAGGTACTCACCCAGGTAAAGAACATTTATCAGATATCGGAAGAGACCAATGGGTCAAACAACGAACAACTGAACATCAACTTCACCAACCAACAAATCACAGAAAGAAGGAAGTTGGAGTGACTGGAGGGAGGACAAGAAGGGGGGGAGGAGGGAGGGCCATATATCACGGGATCAATTAATGTGCAAATGAGACAAATAAAATTAATTATTCAAAAAAATTTTTTTCCAAACAGAAAGAAAAATTTTCCAAACATCTATATCTTTAAACTGCCTAAGAAGGTACTCTTTGGTGAAAACAAAACCTTCACTGAGTTTAGTTTTATGGCATCTGTCCCCAAAATATGTTACTGTCCATTTTCATGACAGTTATGAGAAAGAATTCATTTAGTTAAACTACATTTCTCTTCCAGTCATTCTCTTTTGATCAAGTGCTTCCTATACTCTCAAAGACAACACATAGTATAAAATTTGAGGCAGTAACAAACCACATTAACTTCCAAAAGAAATGTATAATTCAGTTTAATATTAATATTTTGCAACTTTATTATATATGTGATCCAAGAGCATGATTTTCAAATATGAATGGGTTTTGGCACAATCATATAATCATTTAGTAAAACTGCTATTTATTAGACCCCAAGAAAAACAGGAAAGGCACTTTCTCTTTTTGGTATCAAGATATGAAGTAAGATACAATTTAACCACTCATTTCTTTGATGGAGTTTATTTTGCTTCCCCTTTGTCAGATTCCTCCTCAAACTGGACTAAAGGTTCATGTCTGCTGGCCTGAGAACCTTCTTGGTAAAACACTTTCTTAATGGTGCCGTCCTTTGGAGCCTTTATAGTATGCTGCAGAGACACACAACACAACAAATAGTAGCTGTGAAATTAATGAGCACGGAGGATACACCAAGTCAAGAAAATCAGACAAAACTGAAGAATGAAGCCAATTATTCTGATGTTGTGTCATCTGTTAGCATCCCAACCTTCTTCACAAAGAAAATAACACTTTTATGGTTTGCCTGAGGATTAACAGGGGTACCTGCAGCCCACTCAAGGTCACTAGCCCACACAAGGGCAGCTCTGGTCTAGCTAGTTAAAACTATACTCAAGTTTCACAGTAGAATCTCAACTGGGGAACTTAAATAACTACTAATCCCTGGGTCCTACTCTGGGAAGTTTCAATGCAACTGGTATGGAAATATATATCTTAAAAACTCCCCATGTGGTTGGAATATGTGAGATCCTAAGTGTGCCATCAGAAAATACCAATATTTCGTGTTTTCAGCTGGGTTACTGCCTGAATCTAAGCTTTTGATGATTTCACTTATTTCAGAAACAGAAATGACAAGTTTCTGCCATTTGATGCAACTGCATAATATTAAAGTGAAAATGTGTTTTAAGTGAAGGATGGTTTTGTTTTGTTTCCTGCCATCAATGCCTCATCAATCCATAGCTATTAATATGTTAAATGATATTTACGTAATGATTAGGTTTAACACAGCTCCCAGAATTTACTGGTGATTTACTTACCTCCATTTTCATGGCAATCATAACCATCAGAGAATCTCCAGCTTTTACTTTGTCTCCAGCTTTTACAAATACCTAGAAATTCAGAGTGACAGGTTAATACTGGAAAATATAAGGTTCTTCATGACTTACAAAGTTGGTACATAAATGTCCACAGCTGCATACATGTGGTTGCCTGCCAAAGATAAATGTACTGTTGCAAACTGGAGACCCACAGGTTAATCTGGCACTATGGGCTCTGTTGATGGGGGGACAGGGTTACTTAGCTTCCCATCCCCAACCACAAATCACATAGATTTACTTGATTCAGATGAATATGCTTTATATCTCAGGATCTTCTTTCCCCCCAGGACTGTACAGATAAGACATTCCACCAACAGGGAAGAACCATTATATTTAAATATCTTCATCTTTGTCAGGATAAAGGACTTATCTAGTTTTATAGCTTTTGGATTGCCTGAGATAGTGTTTCAAGTCTTCAGAGTCTGTGTAGTCAAAGTACAGATGATCCATATAAAAGAATTACATTGAAACCGGGAGCGGGATGAGTACAAAAGATTGAGATGACAGTACACAGGTGATACGGTGGTGGGAAAACTCTGGGGAATACAACAATGGAACACACACACACACACACAAACATGTAAATAATAAAAATAAATTTAAAAAAAGAATTACACTGATAGATAGCCTCAGATAAAATTTTTATTTTCCTTTCCATGTATAAATGAACTTATATTCTCTTAGCTCTGTCTTTACGGTTAACATGGTTTTCAAGGAGTTTTCTGAAACATCACACAGTATAATCAGGTTCTCAAGTCAATGTGTAGAGCTAAAATTGTGAAAAACGTTAGAGACACCCATGAAACGCTGGGTGATAAAGGAGTAGTGTTTCATGAACTGAATGTCTGGATTTTGAGGCCAGTTATGGGGGAATTGTATATCATGAACAGTAAAACCCTTTGCAGGGATACCCACAGTACTGGTGGAACTGAGATTGACTGAGCTAAAACCAGCCTGAAGTCTCCAGGCCTCTAGGTCATACACCTTCTGAGGCAAACATTTCCTAAGATGAATAATGCGTGAAATTATTTATACAATTAGTTGTTTTCTTCTGCCCCTTTCTGGGTACTAAAAGTAAATAGTTGATATTTGGGGATTTAAATAAATTTGAAGGGACTCTACTGCAATCAAGCATAGAAAAGGAGATTACTGATCCATCATCATTTGAAGCTGTCAGTATAGATCTCTGCTCTGAATATAGCATTCAAAGACTTTTTTTAAAATTAATTAATTAATTAAAATTTTTATTACATCATTGCAAAGTGTTGTTGTTCACCAATACTGCCTTTCAAACTTTATTTTAACAGATACAGTTACATATATTAGAGAAAATGTTACCATTTTTTGTGATAAAATTGTTTTCTGTTAAATTTAGCATTAAAAAACAAAACTTTTTTTTTTTACAATGCTTGGTGAATGCTTTGTTTTAATCATAAAAGACAACTAAGATTATTTATACTTTGATGAAAATTCCCGCTTTCAAAATCAAGTCTTTATTGTGAATCTGGTAAAGGGTAAATTCAATAAAGATTATTATACATGACTTGAATCTACTATAGGTCCTCCTGCTATCTTAAAATGGAGCAGGAGCTAGAGAGGGAGAAAGGATATATGTGACAAAGTTCAACACAGACATTTATTGCACCATCCTAAATGCTGCTCTACATACATTCATGTTATTACCTTTTCAATGGTTCCCGTCATGGGAGCTATGGTATCTCCCTGAGTTCTTTCTGAGCTCGCCGAAGATAAGTATTTGGGGACTGGAATGTTAATCTGAATACTTCCATCCTATAGAAAAGACATGGAAAGTGAAATCAGTATCTCATCACTGTATTTTCACTAATATACTGTGAGGATTGTTTTCAAGACATTTGTTAAATGTAAACCATCTTTAATAATTCCAGGGTTCTTGTATATAGCTTTGTGATCTTGAACAAACCACTAAATTCCTTTCAGTCTTGGGCTCTCATTGTAAAGGAGAAATGGTACGCATGCTTTTTGGTGGAGTAAAGAAAATTCTATAGAAAACTGTATCTGGATATATTATACATGGACATGGCAAAGAGTGCTTTTTAGTAGCATCCCACTATCAGGTGCTTAGTCAGTGCCATGAACTGTTCTTAACAGTGATATCTATTATATATGTAATATATAATATATACATATCATTAGTTATGAGAGCAACCCTATTCTGCTTTATAGATGGGGTGGGGAGGGAAACTGAAACTCAGAGTTTAACTTGCCCAAGGCCACATAGTTACTAATTGGACTTGAATCAAAGCAATTTCACACTCTAGAACTCAAGCTCTTCACCACTCCACTCTACTGCCCTTACCATCATGATGTCACAGCACAACTGACTATGGAAAGAAGTGGCCAGTAAAGTGAGATCATCCTTAACTCCATACTCAGTAGTTCAATTACTAGAGTGCTAAGGGCTTCTTTTCATAAAGTACTGTGTACTATATGATGGTTTCCAAATGCTGAGAAGGCTCTGAAAAGGCTGATAGTACATTCTCTTTCTCTTGCTCATGCAGAATGCCAACAGCTCATTGGGCAGAGCACTCCTAGTTGAAAGCACTAGGTTAGGAGACAAATTACTTACTAAATATGTAAAACTTGCATTAACCATACTTTGACTGCCAAAGGACAAGAACAGCACATCCACTTTCCTACTGCCTGTCCCAACCCCTTCCCCCACCAAAAGGAACATCTGACCCAAACTCTTCTTCCAATCCTCAGTGCCAGGAAGATGGGCTGGGGAAAGTGTTCAGGCATCAAATACCTCAGAACACTGTCCACTGTTTGGGCAAACTTAGACAAAAAAAAAAGTATAAGGACAGGTTTCAGAATTAAAGGAAGAAAATGGGTATGTGTCTATCAGAGAGACTTTGTGTAAGCAAAAGGGAGATGGAAAACTAGAGAAAACAAGAATGTGGCAGAGAAACTTGAGTGGAGGAGAGAGAAAAGGTCACAGCAGTGATCGAAGGAAGTGGGGTCTTTTTGATCTCTTTCAGTGGAATACCTCTGATTAAACAACTTCCCCCCAGCCCCCAACAGTATTGTTATAAGAGATGTTACCATGGAGAACAAGTAAATAGTGTTTTCTAGAATAATTAGCTTAGTTCTGCTAGCAGCTCCATTAACAGAACATTTCAGGTAAGTGCAGTTATCCTCTGTATAAAGATCACCAAGGACTTGGAAAGTTTTATCTTCAATCTGAAAAAACAGGAAAAGATCATTAAAATAAATGAACAACTCTATAGAACAAAATCTAAATCAGAATCAATTTTTCACTATTATTAGCATCAGATAATTTTTTTTCAAGTCATGTAGCAACTTTCTGCTTAAGAGCCATAAACAAAATACTCTAAATAGAATAAGTCACGAGTGGTCCAACTGCAGAACTGTGGCATCCAGGAGGGGAGTATGGGAGGGCAGGGATTCAGCAGCCTGTGGTGGAAGACTGTGAGTGCCTTGGGCAAGTGTGATGCAACACATCTGAAGAGGTATGAATCTATAGCTCTAAATCATAGAGTGTTATAAACCAATGTTAACTCAATAAAAATAATCTCCAAAAAACCCCAGTAGTAAGATAATTAAAAGAAAAAATTCTCTATCATATCTATAGGACCATAATGCTACAGATAAAGATTCATTTAAGAAGAGCATGACATTGAAATAGAAATATTTCAAAGAAAGATAATTAAAATCCAGCTGAGTATATTACACATTTGTACTCAATTTTAAGTACAGAAAGTTAAGTTTAATTTTACTATGCCAATGTCAGTAATAAAAAAAGGCAGAATCACATAATTACATGGTATTTTTAAAAATCTTACCAACTCAGAGAACCAATTTATGGACTTCAGTTATAATTTATAAAGATAAATTAGCTAGAGAGTGACCATAATTTTCTCACTTTCACAGTGCCAAATTACAGATTTCACACTTAATCTTTCAAGGAAGTACACCAAAGAACATGAAACATTTCTGTTTTTTCATTTTTTTTAATTGGAGTAACAGTGCATATAACATTATCTAAGTTTCAGGTGTTCATCACTAAGAATCAATATATGTAGATACCACATTAAGTTCACTATTTACTTTTGTTTTTGTCTCCCTTGCTGTTAAGAGTTGAGTCTCCAAACACATTTTCAAGGTTGTTAATGAAAGTGTTACCTGTATCGTCTATGTATTTTATGGTCTCAGGTCTTATTTTCAAAACAGTGATTCATTTTTTAATTTATGTACTTATTTTTTTCAGAGACAGGGTCTCACTATGTTGCCCAGGGCTGTCTCAAACCTGCAAACTCAAGTGATACCTAGTCTCAGCCTCTTGGGTAGCTGGGATTACAGGTATGCACTACCACGCCCAGCTTGATTCATTTTTTAAATCTGATTTTCTGATTGGTGTTCAATAGTGGTCTAATTTCATTCTTTTCATATGTTGTGAAGTTTTTCCAATAGCATTTATTGAACAGACATTCCTTATTACATTGTAAGCTCTTTTCTCCTTTACTATAAATTTGCTGTAAATATCTGTGTGGTTCTACCTCTGGACTCTGAATTATGTTTATTGATCTCTGGGTCTGTGTTTATTCCAGTACCAAGCAGTTTAGATTACTATTGCTTTCTAGTGTAGCTTGAAGTTGGGGTGCGTTGATACACCATTTTTACTCTCTTTTAAGGAGAGTTTTTGCTTTTTGAGTTCTTTTTTTAGTTCCAAATAAATGTCATGATATTTTGGTTCTATTTAAGTAAAGAATATTGCTGGGGTTTTGACAGAAACTGCATTCAATCTGTATACTGCTTTAGGATACATAACCATTTTAACAATACTAATTCTTCCAATCCATGAGGAACATGAAATACCTTTCCATCTCTGTGTATTCAATTTCTTTCAACAGTGTCATAATTTTCAGTATACAGTCTTTCACTTCTTTGGTTAAATTTATTCCAGGACAACCTTCCTATTCCAAAGAACATTTTCTCACATATATGCTAAAGAAAAACATTTTCTTACACACAAAAATCCATTTAAATCTTGTCTGTCTCTTTTTCATTTCATTCCCTTGATACTATGGGTATTATTTTCAAATATATTGTATAGGTTAAGGTAAACTTGGTAACACTGAAGTATTTATACAATGGTTCTCATTTACTCCAAGTTAAATATGACATTTTACTCTGCTTTGTAACCTACTAAAAAGCCATTTGAATGTTTGTGGAATTCTCAGGGCATAAAGGTTAGACTGGGAATAGCTTTGTTTAAAGATTTACAAAAGTAATTTTAAAGTTGTTAGTGTAGTTCCACAGCATACTAGAACAAATCTGCAATTTACTTTACTGTTTACCAAGGTACAGGAAGGGATTTCCAGACCATAGGTACCAATATGAATAATAGCTCATATACTAAAGCAGGTAAACTTCCCATAATTTTTTTCAATATCAGAGAAAGAAAACTATGCAAGCATCTTCTCCCTTTCTTTCTGCTAAAAAATAATTCCTCAAAAAAAAAAAAAACCTACAGTTTCTATATGATCCAACAATTTCACTGCTGAATGTATGTATTTCAATTTCAAAGAATTGAAAAGGATCTTCAAGAGACAAATTCATAGTAGCATTATTCAAAATATTTTTGCCAAAAGATGGAAGTAACTCAAGCATCCACTAATAGGTAAACGAATAAACAGAGTAAAGCATATACATATAATGGAATATTAGTCAGCCTTAAAAAGGAAGGAAATTTGGACACATATTACAACATGGATGACCTTAAAGGAATTATGCCAAGTGAAATAAGGAAATGACAAAAGGACAATTACTAACGACTTCACTTAACATGAGGTACCTAGAGTAGTCAAATTCAGAAACAGAAAAATGGTGGTTGCTGGTAACTTTGAGGTAGGGAGGACTTACTGGGTATACAGTATCAATTTTGCAAGAGGAAAAATGTCCTAGAGATGGATGGTGATGATGGTTGTACAAGAATGTAGCGATAATAACAACACTGAACTGGACATTTATAAAATGGTTAAATGGTGAATATCATGTATTATGTATACTGGAAATATTAAGTATACTGGAAAACATATACATTAATAAAATAATAAGATTAAAGTATTGTTTGATTTTCTAAGTAGCAAATATTAATAGCTGCAACACACAAAAGCTCTTTGGGAAAGTCACAATGATTTTTAGGAGCATATAGTTCTGAAACCAAATAGTTTGAGAACTGCTGCTATAGATATAAACATATGTGTAAACACAATTAACATCAGATGTCTGATTCAAAGCTCTATTTTGTTGTCAAGTTCAAGGAACTTGACAAACTGTATGAGGGTAATTTGACCTTATTAGTCTGAAAGAAAAGTACAAAATGCTCTTCTAATTGCAGCCATAATAATCAGTGATTTAAAGAAACCACAGAGTAATAAATAACCAATAAAAAAATAACCAGGAGAGTAATCTCTCAGTCAGAGAGATCAGACTTATTTCTGATCTGTAGAACAAGACCAATTAAACTTACCTGCATGCTATAGGACCCATCAAGGTTGTATGTCACAGCTATGGCTATATCTTTATGTAAAACGGAGAAATTAAAGACAAATTAGAAGCATTATTCAGTAACTGAGATACCAAAAATCTTACTTTGAACCTAAAGGTAGCTATTAAGAGATATCTGGCAATTTTCAACTTTCTGAAAATAAGAATTATAAAAATATACATATATCCAACAGGTGGGTCTCAATAATGGAGAATTTCAAATTTTTCATTTTTGAAAAATGAAGCTTTAGCTATTTTCAGATTGTATTTTAGAGATTTCTCTCTCAACAAGAAAGACTGTGGTGTTATAGTAGAGAATACATAAAATTGGGAAAGACAAGTTTTGCTTTAAGAGCTAAATCCACCAGGTATGGCACTCTCATCTCTTTTATCTTGACTATATCATTTAAAATTTCTGTGGATGAATTTGCTGATCTAGTTTGACCCATTCAGTGGGCCTAAGAAAGTAATAATAATTAAATAAATGTTAAAGTGCTTTATAAGTAGTAATCAACTATACAAATATGTAATATATTTATATTATCCCACGAATACTGAACTGGTTGAAGACTATTCTAGGAGATGAAAATCAGAAGTTTTGTGGGGTGAAGAACATAAAGCCATTTCAACTACCAATGTCAGTCACCATTTGATGGTACCAGCCTAAATCTGCTTTCAGTCCTGATCTTCATCACCAAGTTTTATGCCAGAGTGATTTTTCTACTCAATAGGTTTTAAAAAATAGCAAAAATCTAATTGTTCACCAAAGTTCAATATTGAAGTATATAAAGTAAAAAGTGAGTCCTCTTCCTTGCCAAGCTGTAACTACTACTAACACTTTAATGTGTGAATCTTCTTAGACCTTGAAAATGCACATATTTTTCTTCTGAAAAAATTGGATAGTTATATATATATATTATTCTATAACTGGCTTTAAAATTAACATGTGATAAAGATATCTATTCTGCTCTTCAATAATTGCCAGGGGATACATTTACTGATGACAGTTAATATTTAATGACTGCTATATGTCACATGGGAACTAAATTCCTTATGTGTATCATCTCACTTAATAGCCAGAACCCAAGGACATAATGACCACTCCCTCCCTCATTTATGGCCAAGGACTCAGAGAGTGGGTATGACTTGCCCAAGGAAAATTCAAACTCTCCCAGTCTTATTTATGCCATCCTCCTTCCCAACACTTCTCTTTGCCAACACTTCTCTTTAAAAAACTAAATTCTTTAAGTGGAAAAAATAGGAACAAAGTTCCTTTTTTCTCTTCTTCACATCATTCAGAATACCTATTTTTTTAAAAAAAATTGTACTGAGCATATGAATGAATCAAATTTCTCCACCTTATATTTGTCAACAACTTTACTCCTTCTTAGAAAAGGCATCTAATTAAATATTTAACTGACATGAAGGCTAAGAGAACTACTATAGTAAAGCTACTGCCAGGTCAACTCTAAACATTTACATATTATAGAGGTTAACTTTTTCTTCCTTTCCCCATAAGACTTAAGTTCTTCATAGATTTAATAAGCCTTGGGAATTTAGCAAGATACAGTGTTAGTTAAGCACAACCCTGAAGAATTGGTTCCAATTTCAACTCCATCGATTACTTTTAGAGTGACCATAAGAAAATTACTAACTTCTCTTATAAGTCTTGGTTTCTGATTTATAAAGTTGACAGAATACTTATTGTTCTGAAAATGCAAATGAAATAATCTATAAATCACTGAATGCAATATCTGACATATATCAAGCAAAGTGAATAAACTGAGGTTATTACTATTACTATTGCGGGTAGGGCAGGGTTCTGTAAACATGGTCGTTGGTAACAAAGTAAGAATATTTTTTAATATTTCAATTCATCCACAGAAATTTTAAAAGATTTAGTGAAGATAAAAGAGATGGGAGTGCCATACATGGTGGATTTGGCTCTTATTAAAGAATATTTTTTAATATGCCTCATGGTTCCTGTTTGGTGCCCTTTTATTTAACCATGGTCATTGCTGGTTAGCATTCTTTTAGAAACTCACCACAACATTTATGAAAAATGTTACATTTAGACCTGTATCATTTTTGAAGAATAATGCTAAAAGGGCATAGTGAATAGCAATCCTGTTGGCTTTTCAGTTCAATAATTAATTTTTAATTAAAAAAAGGCAAGAAACACTTATAAGTCAAAACACTGCTCAGTGCCTTGTTGAAGTCCCATGCCAAATCACACAGTTGGCTCATCTGAATTTTAATTACACATGGTGTTTCTATTTAATTAAAGCTGCAGGAGCCACTGAAATTTTACTGTTGCTGATACTTGTGTTCAATATATGGGAGTCTGGAGAGTAAGATACTCCCTGAATTTGAAGGCTACATTTTTGATGGAGTGAATAAATGTGTTTATCATTTGCAGAATGCTTCTGTATCAAAGAATGTTTGCACGACTTCTTTATGAAGTCTTAGCGATAGACCCAATGGATGTAAAGTAATGACCATGTAGGCTTAGGATGAAGAAATAACAGCAATACCCCTATCAACTTCTGTGAACAAAGATTTTGTTAATAGTAGATGTCTACACAGAGTTGAGGTGAAGAAAAGACTACTCCATCCAAGGAGGAGGATGCCTTTATAAGTTGGCAGGAAGATTCTACTCCAGCAGATAGGTACATCTTCACAATGGTACAACCACAGTTCAAAGTGATCTCACACTCAAGGTCACCCAGATCTCCCAGCTTGAACTCAGTGCTCATTTGATTTCCCATGCAAAACTCCTATAGCAGAAGGGGATGCAGTCACCAGTGATCACAGGATTTTCGCCCCTCTGCTACACCATGACAGCCATACATTTATAAGCTGCCTTCTGGCTTTAGTGTCAGCCTCTCCTGACTTCAATTACAATAAACTAGTCCCCACCCTGAGCCTACTCAAATCTGTGTGCAAGCAAAAGTCAATTTTCTATTTGAAAAGTGGTAGAAGGCTGGGCATGGTGATGCATGCCTGTAGGTGGCAGCCTAGGAAGCCACGGTTGGGGCCAGGGATCACGGTTTGAGTTACATTGGGGGCATATAGTGAGACCCAGTCCCCAAAAAATAGCTGGGCATGGTGGTGCACGCTTGTAATGCCAGCTACCTGGGAAGCTGAGGCTGGGGATCGCTTGAGTCTGTGGTACCCCAGGCAACATGAGCCTGTGGTTCCACGGGCAAAAACAGAGACCTAGTCTCAAAAAAAAACATACAAACAAAAAAGAAAGTGGTAGAAATAACAGAGGAGTCAAGGTTAGAAAAACCGCCACTTACTAACCTTGAATAAGTTACTTCACCTTTTGCTATATGGGCATAGAGCAAGTTCACCCCAACCATACCCGCATAAGTTGTTGGAAAGACAAAAATTTACATGTTGATAAGGCCTTTAATGAATCATAGCTCTTTAGTGGCCCATCTCACGCCTTGAAACACATCTATGCAGTAGGTAATCCTTCAGGTTTAGTTTTGGGTATTACTTTTCTTATTTTAAAGTAATATATTCTTACTGCAGAGAAATTACAAAGTAAAGTACAAAGAAATGGGGAATAAAGATTGCCTCCTTGATAACCTTGCTAACATGTTGGCATATTTTATATCAATTGCTTTGCTACATATGTTTTATGACATATTTTTAGCTTATAAAGCATAGAAAAAGGTGTAAAGAAGATAAATAAATACCATTAACTCTACTTTCCAGAGTCAATCAGTTCTATTGTATTGGCATGCTCCCTTTCAACTGTAGGCTAGGAATTTTTTTTAAATGTAATTGATTGATAATGATCAGATCAGATTTTTTTCCCCCATGTAAATGGGATATAGTTTCATGTAAATGTGAACTGAATCACATTTCTCTTTCACTAAAACATTACTTACCATTTTTACCATCCCTAAGGGTCATGTTTCTGGTGTAACAGCTATTCAATCTTCTTCCACTGCTGAATGCAAATGGAGAGTACTGGTCTAAAAAAAATTAAAAATTCATCAACAATAAATTTATGAACATGAAGCCTACAGAATTTATATCTTACAAAAGAAAACTTTATTTGGAATGATGTGGTAGGTGATTTGCCGCAGGGGTGTCTGTGAATGTTCAAAAAATTTTTCTTTATAAATTAATGGTAGTAGCGTTTTCAAATCCTCCCAAAATAATTTTCCAAATTATACCAAATGGGAATATTTTACTATCAGATAGTGAAGAAAACAAATATTTACATTTCAATGTCATGTGAAATATGTCATATGAAAACCTCCAGCTTCTCTAGGAAAATCAGAATATTTGCAGCCTAGATCCTTGTCTTCTGGTGGCATAAAATACACAGTGGCTTAAACTGCACAGATGAACTCTCTACCACACACTATTTTTCTTTCATCTGCCTTTTTAAATGTTATTGTCTGAGTGTACATCCTCTGTTGCACTCGTCAGGAGCTACAGCATAACAAAATAGAAGAGATTTATTGTAAAGTTCATATCCATGCCTGAAAAATCTCAATTTAAAAAAGGAGAGTAAGAGGGAACTACCTTCCAAAAAACACTAAGTTCAGGAGCAGGAATACCGTATTGGGCATATTTCAATGCATTTCATTTAATGTAAAAGCACAAAACAAAGAACACAATTCTCCTAAAGATTTAGCGCTATATATTTTATGCTTTCAATATAAATTTCTTGAAGGAATCCAGAAATTAAATAAGATTCTATAATAATGTAGGATAATACAATCATCATAATAATAATAATTGAAGAGTAAATAATTCACCTTTCCCCCCACCCCCGCTCTGTTTATTCCAAAGGTCAGAGTTAGAGTGAGCAAATATCACAGAGCCAGCTTGGGAGAGCTCAATTTAGAGGGAAGGATTTTCTAATGGAGAACTGACTGAAACTATAAAAGGCTAATGAATCTCCAGTTTCCTAAGGTGCCAGGAAGAACTCAGCAACAATTTAGCAGGGATGCTGAAGCAGAGACACAAGCAGTGGCAGCCAGGAGGAATCTGGCCATGGTCCTTCCTAGGTTGGGAACCTAGGCTGTGAAAGAACAGGCAGACGGTCTTTAGATGATCAGTAATTGGATCATACAACAGACAAAGACAAAAGAAAGTAACTCAATAATAAATCATGGGCAAAACAAGGGAATCTGAGCGTCTCCAGGGCTTGGTCTATAACTTCCAGACAAAGGAAGTTGCCACAAGGACAGAGAATACAACAAAGTGTGTTGTACAATGAGGAGTGACTAATAAAATAACCTGGAAGGGGGGCACCAGGATTAAAGAAGAACCAGAGCTTGGCTGAAAACAGATTCATCTCTACACTGTGGGGTGATTAGTCAAGTTATGTTTAATGGGCTAAAATGTGCTTATCTATGATATGTGAAGCACTGCATCCCACACTAAAAAAAAAAAAAAAAAAAAAAAAAAAAAAAAAAAAAAAAAAAAAAAAAAAAAAAAAAAAAAAAAAAAGACCAAACATTAGTCAAGGATAGTGTTAATAATTGTTGAGACGAAAAAGGAGGCAAGAGTGGCATAAAGAGGCAAACTTGTTCAAGGTTCAGTCATAAAATCTTTACAAACAGAGGAAAGAAAAACATATTCTGTACCTTGTGACTGAACTTTGAAAGCATCAGACATAGCTTTCTCCTTGAGAATGAGACCCAGTGCAGCCTGGCATAAAAGTTCTTTGGCTGTGGCCTTCCGACTGGGCAATAGTGCTTCACGGTGTTGAGGGATGAAATCAGTGTGCACATTTCCAGCTTCAAACTCTGGGTGACCAGCCAGGCTGAGCAGGAAGTCAACGTTGGTGTGTAGTCCAACAATCTAGGAAGAGAGTAATACCCACATCCCAAAGAGTAGGAAAAAAACAACATAATCCAGAAAAAATCACAGAGGCATCTGCTCTTTCTACTAAGTATTTTCTACTCTGAACAACTCTCAGGAAAAGTGAAAAACCTCCTGATGCACCATATGGTGATAGGACAACTCAAAAGGAATACACACACAAACTCCTTGCTTTACCATCACTACCTATCAGGGCTTAAAAATTCAAATTCTTTTCCTATGACAAAGAGAACACACAAAAAAATGTTAGGATAGGTTGTATGGAAGCTTTTAATGTTTAAAAATGCAAATGATACTTGCTTGCACAATATTCAAGACCTGTGTGCAGAACAGGTCCACAACATAGAAGACAAAGGCAGGAGTGCTACCCAGAGCAGGGGACAGGATTAAAGGGCTCTAAAGTCAGTGTTCTTCCAACACTGAAATCCAAATTTTACACATTGATAACAAAATTGAAAAGAACTGAACTGAACCACATTTCATATTTTTAAATAATTAATTTAAAAATTAATCCAAATCTACTCACTACATGGGAACAAGGATAAAACTGACTACCCAAGTCATGGGCTTGTGCATTCACTCACTCACTCATTGATTTAATTAGTAGTCACTTACTAAGCACCTTTACCTACTGATTCAGGCACTGTTTTCATAGCAAGGACCAAAATAGAAGTCAAAGCCCTCATAGAACTTACATTCTAGGGACAGCTGACAAATAGTACCTGAAATAAGTGTTTAACATAGTATCAGATGTTCTGAAGAAAATTAAGGTTAGAGGACTAGAGAACAACAAAGGGTCCTACTTTAAAAGGAGAAGCCTGAGAAGAACTCTGAGGAGATGTACAGGGACTGAGGATGATTAGGATGCAGTGGACATGATGTAGGGGAAGAACATTCTGGGAGAGAAGAGAGGAAAACTTGGCTCCATGATGGATGTAGCTAAGAAATGAGGCCAGTGTGGTTAGAACCACAAGGATCAGAGGCTTGATAGAATTAATAATATATACCAACAACTTGGCTATCACAGGTTAATAACAAGTCCTCTATGAACCTAAATCAGTGTGACATGGAAATTATTACACCAAGGTAATTTATTTGTTACAGAAAAGCAAAAACTCTATTAAGGGATTAAATTGAATACAAACGCTTTCCTTTGGAGGAAAAAATACCAGTGTGGTCCAAACTTGTATAGCTGGCCTTGTAAATAGGAAAAATAGAAATTTCATATGGGATTTTACTGAAGTATCTAACACCGACTATAATAGTTTTACTCCTGCAATCTTTCTTTTCTAACTGAGATCAAGAGTCCTCAAGCCCTACTCTAAGGAAATCCTACTCAAGGAAAATTCTACTCAAGTTAAAATTGCTTGTGACATTTGGGTAACTGGTGGCAACAAGTTGGCAAAGGACAAAGGCTGACCAGCAGTAACAGACATGCTTGGCTACAGAGACAAAGAGAGCATCAGGGTCACTAAAGTGACCCCAGATCACTCACATGATACTGGCGAAGGCTGTATCTCAGTTTTGTCAAAGCCGCCTGGCGGTCTGCAGCCCATACAACCAACTTGGCAATCATGGGGTCATAATGCACTGATACTTCATCTCCTGAAATTGAAAAACCATGGCAACTAAAGTCAATGCTTACAGTAATAAATTATGGCAAGTAAGACATTCAGCTGGGAATTTATATTTCACACTTATTCCTCACCAAATCCTACACAATAGATATCATTATGACCACTTTATTCACAAGAACTGAGATTCACAGGGATTTTAAAAGTCCTTACAAAAATGACTTTAAAAAGTTCAAGGAGGGGCGAGGTCATCCGACAGCACCCGGTCTTAATATGGAAATGGTTTTCCCCCTCCTACATTCTTCTGAACCTTCTTTCCATTTTCATTTTGGAAGTCAGTGCACACTTCCTCTACCTGCTCATATTGCAATATTTCTGTCCTTAGCATTCCTCTCCTTCTACCTCCCCAGTCTTATCCGTAAAATAAAGGCACTAATTTCTCTATTGTGTAGGGCTGTTGGGAGGATTGACAATAAAGTGCCAAGTGCTGTACCTGGCAGAGTTAACAAGCAAATGGCAGTTAGCACTATTATGAGTCTTGTGAATAGGAATCTGAACCATGCATATCTCAGTGGCTAGAAATGATTCAAATCAAAAAGGGGTGTAGATTATTATAAGGAATGATCCTAGAAGCTTTTCTTATTTTGGCAGATCACTTGACATCTCTGAATCCCAGGGTTTTCCATAAAATCAAGGCATTAGTTTACTTGTGTCCATCTGTCTGTCCATCCGTCCATCCATCCCCCTTGCTCCCCCAACTCACTAACATATATTGAACACATTTTAAGACTAGGTTAGGGCAAAATGCTGCAAAATATAACATGGAGGAATTTCTCCCTTAAGAATCTTACAATCTGATAGAGAAACCAGATGAGGAGAAAAAGGTCTACCACAAGGTAATATAACCGCAGCAATATTTGAGGAATGCACAGGGACTCAGGAAATCCAGATGAGGAGGACTGGGGGAAGCTACTTGGAGTAGATTATACTTCCCAGTATCAAGATGTGAATCTGGGTGTCCTTGGAATTGTATCTCGTGTCCTCTGAATAATTTTAAGTTACACAGCAACTTTTGCTTGGCTCTCAGAGTCTTTCTTTTCTAACATCTTCTGTTATTAAGTTTATTGACTACCAAATCTCACTATGATTTATTAAGAACTCTCAAAATGCTACCAATTCAACACCATCAAGAATTCCCAATACTCAGTTTGGCCTTCAAAGTTGGATGATTTGCTTTCACCTATGCCTCCAGCCATACATCCAACTTCTCACTCCTCTGAAAAAATAATCTTTCTCTAGCTCTTTTTTTTTTTATTGCTGATAGCTATGACTAAACACATTCCTTTCAAAACTGTCTCCAAGTGATCTGAGCCCAACGTAATCTTTTATTTCAGAGAACTGCTATATTCCTCATTCACCACCAGTATAATTTCTCTGGCAACTAAAATTCAGATGGCAGTAGATAGAGATAGTTCAGGATATTGACACTGGAGCCAGATTGACTGGGTCTAAATCTTGGTTCCAAGAACCAAGGAACCTTGGGCCAGGAAACCTCATGCCCTGATAGTAGGAATGCAAACCAGTATAGCCACTGCGGAAAACAGTTTGGAGCGTCCTTGAAAAATTAAGACTAGAAATACCATATGAGTTAACTCCCACTCTGGTTATTTATCTGAAGAACATGAAAACACGAATGAAAAGATATTTGAACCCCTATTTTCTTTTATTTATTTATATATAAATTTCACAACATTGTAATCCCAGGGGTTTACCCCTCCACCCTCAACTCCCTTCCCCCCCCTTTCCCTCCTACTCAGAGTTGTGCACTTCAGTTTGGTGCTTAGTTTGTTTTGACCTTTCCTCAAGTCATTTTTTCACTATTTTTTCACTATATCCCACATATTAGTGAACCCCTATTTTCATTGCAGCCATATTTAATAATAACTGATATATGAATAATATAAACGTCTGTGAAGAGAAGAATGGATAGAAAAGATGCACTAGATGTACACAATGGAATGCTACTTGACTATTTAAAAAAAGATGAATCCTTGTCATTTGTGAAGAAACAAATATTGTCTTTGCACTATACCAGATTATAAGCAGGTGATCACTGCTTGTTTATCATAACCATTATTATTATTACTACTGTTATTTTGGCAATGCTATACTAATAAACAAATTCGTCTCTTCAACTAGCGTAATTTGGAAAAGGTTATGAGTATGACCTCACGCATGTGGAATAGAAAGAAGCAAAGCTAATGAATAAAACAAAATGCAAACACATAGATAGAGAACAGATTGGTGGTTACTAGGGGAAAAAGGGGATGCATGCTGGGTGTAATAGGTAAAGGGAATCAATTCTATAGTAGTGGGTGGAAACTAGACTTTTTGGGGGGGAATCACAATGAAATACATATATATATAATATTGTATTGAAACGTACATAATGCTCATAGGGTACTTTATGGTTAAAGGAGTTCATATAGACAAACCACCTAGAACAATACTTATATATAGTAAGTGTTGAATAACTATGAGTTATGACCATTATTATTAATCACATGCTGAACTATGATAGCTCTTCCACTGCTATTTTTTTTCTGTTTCTTTTATTATAGTTTAGTTTGTACTATGTTCATATTTAATTCTGCAGTATGACTTTAAGTTCCTGGAAAGCAGAATACTTGGGTAGAGCAGATATTAGTCACCTTAAATCATTTTTAGAACCAAACAAATTAAAACAGTATATGACATATTTTTGTTTAGATTTGACCAAGTACCATGGCTTTTCACATAAAAGCATATTGTTTAAAATTACAAACTTTTCTTAAAAAAAATTATCTCAGAATGAAAAATAAAGATCACCATGAAATCAATTAAAGCCTTTATTAAAACAAACATTTCCACAAGACATAAAAAAACCCTATCCAAAAATAAGAATGTACTAAAAATTCAAAAAGACTGAAGGCTTTTTGTTTTCCCTCACTTTACCTTGCCGTACTCCAGTTTCAATCCTAGTAGAAAGGTCTGCTGGAGGGGTAGAGAGATGGACTAATGGTCCAGCCCCTGGCATAAAGTTATTGTCAGGATCTTCTGCATATATTCGAGCTTCAAAGGCATGACCCTGCAAAGTTATTTCTTCCTGGCTGAGAGGAATCTTCTCTCCGGCTGCAATCTAGTAAAAAAGGAATAAGTACTTTTTATGAAAATCTACCTTTTAGCAGCTACAAGACTTAGTAAACTGATGGTCTTGCCCTTTTCTACATAAAATGTACATTTGGACTTTATAATAAAATGAAACAAACACTTATTTTATCTACCCACTTGAGCACTGAGCAAAAGCAAAAACAGATTTAAAAGCAGATGCAGCTTCAAGTGATGTATTCATTATGAAGGATTTCTAGAATTTTTAAATAGAGAAAGCAGGCAAGCTGATAACAACATTATAAATATAAAAGTCAGTGTTTTTAAAAATATAACTGAAACTAGAATTTCTTGTTGTCAAGACAGTCTCAGTTTTCATTTAAAATATTAGCACCCAGTTACCAAATTCATCTTTTCTTTTAAACAGTAAATTATTAGTTGATGTTTAGGATCACATCCACAGTTACAGTGGAAGTATGGCATTAGTCATTTTTGCAATCTTCATCACTTAGTGAGTGAAGAAAGGGGTAGATGATTTTTCAATTTTTTAAAATGTATATTGCATGATATCAGATTATAAACAGTTGATCACTGCTATTTATCATTATCGTTATTATTTATCGTTATCATTATTATTATTTTGACTATGATGTACTGATACAACAAACCTCTCTCTTCAACTAGCATAATTTGGAAAAGGCTATTGGAGGACATGCTGCCACTCTCTCTTTACTTGCCCCTTAAGTTTTCCTCCAAGATGTGAAAATGACAACCTGAGAAAGCAAAAAATACAGGGAAAACAATGCTAAGTAACTAAACAGGTCAGCATATAACAAACTCAGGTTTTATTATCTTAAATTAATCAGCAGTTAAGAACCAGAAAGACTGAATCGAATGCCTTTATGGCATACTGTTCCAAACCTTAGACTCTATACCCAATTTGCCTGGGTTCAAATTTCTGTCTCTGTAGTTACATCCATATTGAGTACCTGGCAACTATGTAGCGCTTGATACTACAAAGAAGGGTATCTGGCATGTAGTAAGCACTATATTAGTGCTACCTATTATCATTTCATTCTTATCTTTTATAAAATACTATAATGCTTTAATAAAGAATTCCATATTTGTCCTATAGTCTAAGTATTCATATTTTAAAATGTGATCTTATTTCTACTAGACAGCCCATCTTAACTTGGCTTATCTTACCGATCTATTTTCCTCTGATTTTGGCTAACCCTGGAAATGACTGGCCCCAGCCAATCCTCTGGGTATTTAATGCATTCCACCTGACTTCTATCAGGCTTACACACTGACTCACTAGAACCCCTGGACTTTTCAATATTTTCATCACTTCCCCCTTGGACACTGCTCATCATCTGTAACTGCAGCCTGGATGGTGACACCATTATACTCTCATTCTAGGAAACCTTTCACTCTACAGCAAGTATTGATTTGAACTCACGAGTCACCATATGATAAGTTCCCTTCTTTTACCCCTGATTGGAGGCTGGAGTCCAAAGTGCCTCAAACTTCATAAACCAAGACAGTAGTGTTCCTACGCTCTAGAATTCCTTCCTAGAGAATAAAGGCCCACTTCTCATTCTCAAGAACCTTTAAAATTCCTACTGTGTCTTGAGTTGCAGAAATAAATGTCTGCCCATTCTCTTAATGTCCCAGGTTTTCTCTTTTCTTAATCCTGAGAAATCACTAAATCCTCCATGATTTCAAGACTCTGGATTCGCTTGGGTTACTGCTTCAGAAGAAAAGAACCTGTCTTTTCTTTGAGTTCTGGAAACATAAGCACTCTTTCCAGAGGTTTCTAAATCTGGTACAGTTCTTCTGACACTAACACTAGTCTGATGTGCCTGGTTTTCATTAGCACCCAAGGGTATAGTGGTCCAGAAGAACTTTTTGCTCAATAAAAATCACCAATTATCCCCAAAGAAAGAGCAAGAGAAACATATTATTTAAACAGAAGTTCTAAAAAAGCCAGGCACGGTGGCTCATGCCTGTAAGTTCAGCCTATGAAGCGGCTGGGGCTAGGGATTGTGGTTCAAGTCCTGTTCAGGGCAACATAGCGAGACCTAGTCCCAAAAAATTGGGTGTGGTGGCACGTGCCTGTAATCCCATCTACCTGGGAAGCTGAGGCTGGAGATTGCTTGAGTCTGTGATACCCCAGGCAACGTGAGCCTGTGGTTCCACAGGCAAAAATAGCGAGACCTAGTCTCAAAAAAAAAATAAAAAAGTTGTAAAAAGACAATTATCAAAACAACACAACATGAAAAAACAACAAAGATTCAGGATAAAGACTGAAGAATACTATAAAGAATAGTCATACTGTTAAAAAATTTTTTTCTTATTAAAAAAGCAAAAAGGCTAAGGTGAAAATCCTTTGTTTCAATAAAGGGAACAAAAACAAACCAAGCTCTTATTATTATTCTTTGATGGAATACGCTCTCTGAAATGCTGGTTTACCTTATCATTTCTCAAACTATAATAAAGGAACAATGATGCATTTGTAAATATAAACATATAAATATGTATAAAAAATTGTCATAGCAATGTCAAAAAAAACTCAAAAACTTTCTGAACAATTACTCTGAATGGTTATATTATCTTTTATGGGCCAGCAACACCTTGTAAGTCAGCATTTGTGCATAGACTATTCTATTAGTCAAGACCATTTCCTTTGTCCTTCATCCCTAGGCCTGTCTTAGCTCATTTTATCTTGGCCAGCATATGGCCTGCCTCTAGCATATGTGATGGTCTGGCCAGAATGCTGCATCCTCAAACAGATCACAAGGTTTTGGTTGCTGAAACAATGTCACAATGAAGCCTTAGTGATGGCTTACATGCTTGGTGTCTGCCCCTGCCTAAGGGGAAATGATAGCAAGTAACAAATTAGGAATCCTGAGTTCACAGAGTGACAAAAACAGCACAGCATCAAATACAGTGTCACTCTAACCTCCCATTTTCCTAGACTCATCGCAACCACCAAGAATTGAACCCTTGTCCAAAATGGCATCTTCTTTTAGGAGACCACAAGGTAACATATTCTCAGGAATGATCTTTAACAAAATATAAACTCCCACCCTAAGCTGCCACTCCACCAAGTCAGTTCCTGTGATCATCTCAGTAATAGGATGTTCCACTTGCAGTCTAGTGTTCATCTCCATGAAGTAGAAATTGTGCTTTGAGTCCATAATAAATTCCACAGTTCCTAAACAATAAAATACAATGGTCACATTTCAGTGGTATACAAGAGTGGCAAATTAAGATTTTCCATGATGTATCACTTATCTCACATTTAATGATGAACACTTAGCATTTCATGAAGACATCTCACATTTTACAGCAGCAAATGATTCTTAGTCAAAACAAGGAGTTATATGAAACTTAGAAACAGAATGGGATTTTGAAGAAATGGCAAGCTCAAGTTATGAAATCAGTCTTAGCGTTGTGGCAGCTGAGGACATATTTAGATCACGTCTTATTGCTTTAGTGCAATATCCCTGGAACCTTACACTTCACCTTTTGAACTCACTCTGACTTTGGTGAAAAATACTATCTCTCTCCCCACCCCTCTCAACACACACTAACTGTGGTATTCTGAAAGCATACATTTTATTAGACACCATAAAGTTTTTTTTTAAGCTCAAATTTCAGCTTGAAGGACAGGCTTCCATCCTAACACCAAAGCTAGACAAAGACATTGGTTCATAAACATAGAAGAAAAGACTACAGACCAGTAATTCTTATGAACAAGGATGAAAAAACCCTTAAAAAATACTTACAAATCCAATCTAATAGTGCATAAAAGGAATTATATGCCATGATCAAATGGAATTTATCCCAAACATACAGGCTGGTCCAATGTTTGAGAATTCATTAATATAATCCATTAGATCTAAAGGCTAAAGGTGAATAATCACCTGATAAAACCAATACAAAGAAAAAGCATTTAAAGTTTATAATTAAAAAACTCAACAAACTGTAAATAGAAAGGAATTTCTTCAACCTGACAGAGATTGACTAAAAAAAAGCACTATACTAAATGGTGAAACGTAGAAACTGTCTCATGAAGATCAGAAGGCAAGAATGCCTGCTCTCACTACTCCTTTCCAGTAGTGTATTGGAAGTCCCAGAAAATGCAGTAAGAAATGAATATATGGATTAGAAGAAAGAAATAAAACTATTTTTGGTCTTAAGTGACTTGATCATCTGTGTAGAAAACCTGAAAGAGCTGACATAAAAAAGAAAATACTCGCAACTAATAAGTGATTACACAAAGGCCACAAACTATGATGTTAATACATAGATCAACCACTTTTCTATCCACCAGTGATAAACAGGTGGAATTTGAAATTAAAAACATTAGCAAAATACACACAAGATCTATATAAAGAAACTACAAAACTCTGATGAAGGAAGTCAAAGAAGAATTAAATAAACGGAAAGGTACTAAGAACTAAAGTCATGGGTAGAAAGAAACATTGTAAAGATGTCAACTCATCTCAACTTGATCTACAGAGTCAATGTAATAACAATAAAAATCTCAGCAAGTTACTGTTGATATATATGTATACGTATGTGTATATATGTGCACACACACATGCACGTATATATGTGCACACACATAACACATGTACACACATGTACACACATATGTGCATACCTATAGATATGTATGTATAAATAAAATGATTCTAAAGTTATAAAAGACAAAATGATCCAGAATAGCCAACTCAGTTTTGAAAAATAACAAAGGGGAAGACTGACATTATGTGACTTCAAGACTTAATTATATTGAAGGTTAAAGAGCAGGTCAAAGTACTCTGCATGAGAATGGTGGTTATCTGTAATTCAAATATTTTTCCAAATTCATAGACTGTACAACACCAAGAAAGAGCCCTAATGTGAACTACACTTTCTATGATAATGATATATTCATCAGTTGTAACAAATGTACACTCTGACAGGGATGTCAGTAGCAGAGAAGGATGTGTATATGAGAGATTGTGGTAAACAGAAATGCTAAAAAAGCATTTCAGTGATTTCAAAATAGGTTAGAAAATATCAAAACAGCATTACACATAATTAGGGGTTAGTGAAATATATTTTTTAAATATATATAAACACAAACATTAATGTATATATACTCAGTTTCAATGTAAAATATATTTCGTAAAGTCAATTTGGTAAAAGAGCCTGAAAGTCAATGATTTAAAAGCTGTTTCTGTCAACTTCTGAAACATCAATAAATGACTATTTCCTTTCCTCAGTTCAAAGCAAATCTTAACATACCTGCTCCAACATAGTTTACAGCTTTGGCGGCTCTGACTGCAGCTTCACCAAGTCTTTTCCTGACTTCAGGTTTAATACCAGGCTAGAAAAAAATAATTAAAATAAATTTCCATTAGTACCTTTCCCTATTAGAACTTTCCACTAATATCTAATACTACATTTCCATGTATCAAATATTGCATTAAAGAGAGAAAAAACCCTGTTACAGACTTGAAGAAATACTATCCTATGGTCACTTTTTGTCACTGTATCAATTTGATGATTCTGATAATAATTTCTATACATTCTAAAACAGTGCTCTCTAGATAAATATTTAAACAACTATTGTTTGAAAACAAGGGTTTGCTGAAATTATTGTTGAGATTTATTTCAAATGATATAGGCTGCGACAGATATTAAATTTTGAATACTGATAAACCAGAAATCCCTGGTTCCTAACCTTTTAGAAATATATATTGAAAAAAATCCAAGTTTATATAGCTCCAGACAAAAAAGATGTCTACAGCAGTAGCTGACTCCAAAGAAATGGAAATCTTAAAATAGGAAATCTGAGAGGTAGGTCTTGATGTACATAACATCTTCAACAAATCAAGAGGAAGAATCCAAGACACATACACAGTTCTGAGGGGGCAAAATTTAACAAACAGGAGTAAAACTCTCTCCACAACAGGACTTGTAAGGTAGAAAGATGACTAACATATTTTAGAAACATATGAAACTGAAGTTAAAACAAAAGAATATTTTTCATAAAAAAATACATTCCACTAATCAAACCACTCCATTTCTTAAATAGTCTAGTTAATTACAATTTAAAATCTGCATGGAAACATATACAGCTGCTCACCATAAACCTGTTCGTGGATAAGACAAAGCTTCCCTAAAAATCAAGCAGAAGGAACACAGCCTTGTTGTAGGCCCTGGATGGCATCCTAAGAACAGCAACCCCTCACCACAACACTGCAGTGGGTATTTACATTGTATTACTATTGGGAAGTGGCTCTTCAGCAGGGCTTAGTGGGAGACCTTAGATTTCACAGATTTCTGATGTAACAATGACAGTGACTGAGGTTTACATTACATAGAAACCCACACATTTATTCATAATTTCCTTACCCCCGGGGCTTCCTCAATGATTTTCTGATGTCTCCTCTGTACACTACAGTCTCTTTCAAACAAGTACACAGCATTGCCATGGTGGTCACCAAACACCTGAACTTCTACATGCCTATTTAAAAGTAAATGTACATATTAATATACCTCATCAAGGGTGACAAATATTAAATTAAATCAAACTATTGGCCAAAGTGACCAAAATTCCTCTATTTGCATTTTAAAATGTGATATTTTGACCCAAAAATAGAGGTTTAAAATTTAGTAATAGAACTAGTCAATTTCATTTAAAAAAATCACCGAAAATATTCCATTTGTAGGTTGAACATTAAAGAAAAAAGGAACTGGGACAAAGACAAAAACAAAGGAGACTATGACTTCGGAAGAGGGGTAAGTCAGAAAAAGTACAAAGTGCTTTGGTAAAGCCTGGTAAATACAACAACACCAAAGTGACCATTATAGGTGCATTACATAAACACTCAAAAAAGTCAATAAAGGATTTTTATGGTCAGCTTTTTAAAAAAATCAATGTTTGCATTCAGTTTTTATAAATTATAGCAGATAGAAAATATATTTTAAAATATATTATCATTATCATTAATCATACCACATCATTAATCATAAACTAAAAAGTACTTTAATATTGAATATTAATAGGAAAATTGTGAGAAATCATAGTAAGAGTAAATGCACAAAACATGAAAATAAGGCTAACAGATCATTTGGTGAATATGAAGGATATTTTCTCAGATTTATTTTGATATGTTTATACTGTACACTCACATATTTATATATATATTCATATGTATTTTAGAAATGAGTGATCAGCACATACATTTTCTCCCAATTTTTTAAAATCAACAGTTAACTGGTGAAGAAACTTTAAAAACCAAGAGGTCTTATAAATGATTAATTCATCTACTTGGAAGCCTCGGTATTCTGTTTTTAAATTTTCCAACCTATTCTAACAATTATCTTTGACAAGATGTAGGAGTCAACTTCTTCTTTTTGAATTTCTTACCATCTTAACCTTTGCTCTTTAAATATGTCCTTAAATTATGATCACGAACATCACAAAAATACATTCCTGATATTATTATTATTTTGAACAAACTATTGTGTTAGATCAATTAAGAATAAGATTTTTTTTTCATCGGTCCTTTTTTAATACTCTGTTTCTTTATGGAGATGTGAGTTTCTGACCTGTATTATTTCCTTCCCTTGGAGAAACTCTTATCATTTCTTGCAAGATGTGTATCTCCTGTTAACAAATGTCATTTTTAACAAATTTTTTAATTTTTAACAAATTTTTTTTTGTTAAATTTTTAACAAATTTTTGTTAGATCAATTAAGAATAAGATTTTTTTTCATCGGTCCTTTTTTAATACTCTGTTTCTTTATGGAGATGTGAGTTTCTGACCTGTATTATTTCCTTCCCTTGGAGAAACTCTTATCATTTCTTGCAAGATGTGTATCTCCTGTTAACAAATGTCATTTTTAACAAATTTTTGCATGTCTAAGGAAGTCTTTATTTCTCTTTCATGTTTGAAAGGCAATGTCACTGGATATAAAATTCTAGGTTGGTGTTTTTCTTTGAATTCTTTGTAAACATTTCACTCTGTATTTGTTTGCAGGATGAGAAGTTTGATATTTATTTTCGTCCTCGTTCCTCTATAGTTAAAAAGGTTCCCCTCCATCAGCTTTCTTTCCTCCATTCCCCAAATTTTCTTTTTGTCCTTCATTTCCTATAGTTTGAATATAATTGAAAAATTTTTTCTTAATACAGTTATATAGCTTAGGATCCTCTGAGCTTCCTGGTACTATGGTTTAGTGTCTATGATTAATTTTTTGGGGAAAATGCCATTATTACTTTTGATTAATTCTCTTGCTACTTTTTCTCTTCCTTATTCTGTGGCATTCAAATAATATGCTACTCCTATTTAAATTATCCCACAGTTCTATGATATTGTGTTTGCTCTTATTACTTTTCTTTGCATTTCAGGTTGGGATGTTTCCACTGACATTATATTCAAAGTCACTGGATTCTTTCCTTGATGAGCTGTGTCCAGTTCATCAAGTACATTTCTCATTTCTGTTATAATGTTTTTCATTTCTAGAATTCCCCCACGCCTCCTCACCCCTCCTCTACCTCCATCTTTGTTTTAGCCATTTCTTCTTCCATGTTACCTATTTGCTTCTTTGGAACCCATAACATATTAATCAGTTATTTTAAATTCACTATCTGATCATTTTAAAATGTGCATCATATCTCAGTATGTTCTGATGTTTGCTTGGAATCTTTAGACTTTTTTCCTAGCTGTTTAGCATGTCTTATAACTTCTAAAATTAAATACTGGATATTACATAACAGCAGCTGAGATTAAAGAGGCATTTGACTTGAGGTTATGATAATCTGGCTAAGAAATGGCTGTGCTTAATGCTTGCAGTAGTTGTAGGTTCTGGAGGATTCAGTTTCCCATGGTGTCTTTGTTTCTCCAAAGACTCCCATTGTCTTTGGGTTTCCCTAAGAATATCTTCATAAATCGAGTCAAAATCTTGTAGCTCTTTTATAATTTTATAATCCACTATTCTGTTGAAGGTCTGGTCACAAGGTAATAGGGTGGGGACAAGAAAAGCATCTATAGTCTTATGATTATATCTCATTCTTTTAGTGGGCCTGGTTCCCAAGCCTCAGAAATAGTTACTTTTATCCTCTTCTTACTCCAAATGTGAGGTAATTTTTCTCAGACTTTCACTGTGAGAATCTGGTAGGCTTCCTGGAAGTAAAAATTCATGAAAATTTTGGGGGTGCCCTAATGCTGGACCCTTAGGAGTCTGTCATGCTATTCCACATTTAACCTCTGATAATTTGTGACAATTTCCTAAGTGTTCCCATCAATTATGGCATCAATAGCTTCTGTTCCAGGTAAGCTGATCTCAGTCATGATTTGCCGTAATTAATATACCTGTCAGATTTTGGGGTGGTGATTTACCCTATGGCCTTGTTTCTCTGATGAACATAAAAGTCACTGGCTTTTATTCTGTTCAGCTTTTTACTTGCTTTTCAAACAGGAGTCACAACTTCCAAGCTGGAATAAAGTAGACAACTGTTTTTTCAAATTCTAATTGTAAAATTCCACTGCATCCATTGACTCTCATTTATTTTAGTTATTCCAGGGAACTACTGGTTCTGAAAGGAACACGTGGGAGCTACACTGAGAGCACAGCCTAGTTTTCATTCTGAATTCTCAGAAGTTGTAGCACTTCTCCTTTGACTGCTCTCAAGGAAAGTTTCATGAGGATCTGCATTCTCTACTATGATCTCTGTAATGATCAAATTACTTATTATTTTCCTTTTCCTGACTGATCTTTTTACATGCTGCTTTATCTATAGGTTTGGGAGCACAGTGTCTCCAAATTTGGAGATGCATTAAAATCCTAGTCAGCCATGCCAGCCAACACCTGCTGGAGTCTAGCTAGATCAACAAACAGATGCGACTAGATCTGTCAGAAATGCCTTGATAGTGTCCAAGAATTCTAATTTTTATTTTACAATTTATATTTATAATAATTTTTAATATACACTAAATATGACATGAGGAGGGAATCTGATTTTTAAAAAATCTTCCAAAATAATATACTTACTTCGAGGCTGTTTTCCATACTACCCTTCAGATAAACTCAATATACTTCTGATCAAATTCGTGAAACATCTTGATATATATACGTCTTTTCTACCACCTTGACAATCTTCTGACACTCTCTTAAGTCAACAGGTAATTGCTAAGCAGTATATATAGTATGGTTATCATGATGTTAAAAGATTAGTTGAAATGCAGACAAGAAATACATTGAAATGCTTATACTTATATTAGGAGAATGAAACTGTTTACTTTGTTTTCCACCTCTTATATTTTCCAAGTGCATTAAAATTACTTACATATTAAAAAATGTATCCTTAAAGCCTATGAAGAAGAAAGTAGCATACAAAGTTATATATTGGGAAAAATGAAGCGTGTACTATCAGATCCTTAATTCCTAAAAAGTTTCCAGTCATTGGAGTAGTAAATTATGAGATAGTGCAAAAGGTATCTGATATTACATGAGACAAGAATTTACATCTTCATAAGATGTTGCAGACATTGAGCTACACTCACTGAATTAACTAGCTAATGTTTCTACAATTCAGTCACAAGAATATAACATTGTTGATTACCAGAGAAGTAGAAGGATTAGGTGGAGGGTGCCTTTTATAGTAACATATGATACTAGAACTTTGGCTGTAGGTATAGTGTGGAGTACACATGCACTGAGTAGTGAAGTTATATTCCTCGCATTATATGATAGTGTAAACTAATGGTCAGTCAGTAAAATTTAAAAATTTTTTTAAAAAGGAATATATCATTGTAAATAGCCAGCCTATTCTTTTTTGAAAGACACTGTGGGGGCCCTCAATTTACCTTAAAATGTCCTCTCTTTTCTTTATTTCCCACTAATAGATGGCATTTGGCTTTGACTATCTTCTCCTAATCAAATGGCATATTTTGACAATGACTTTATTTTTTATTATCAAATCCTAATTTATTGTCATACCCAGGAATAGTTCTAAGTTTTGTAGGACATGAAACAAAACCAAGTTGGGGGACTACTTTTAAAAAAGAAAAGAAAAGAAAAGAAAATTAGAATAGAATCTTCTTAGATATTCATACATGAGAAGGACTTGAAATTACAGTTCATTGCCTTCAAGGTAAATCCCTTTCTGGTCATAATTCCCAAGTGATTTATTCTTTATAAAATTGATTTACAGGATATCTATCCCCTACGATATGTGATGGCAAAATTACCATCAACTCTCTGAAAAAGGAAACTTTTATAATTCAGATCTTATTTTAACCAACAGAGATGAAAAGGAAATTTCAGAAAATTAAAAAAGCTAGAAATTCACATAGCATTTACTATAGTGACCCCAGAGAAAAAGTTCAGTTCAGTGGCTTAGAGTAAAATCTGGTCAAACTTCCTGAGTCCAAACACCAGGGTTACCATTTCCCAGCTGGAGATCTCAGGTAAGTCACCTGAATACTTTGTTGCTGAGTGTCCTCATCTCTTATATGGGAACAGTACCTAGCTATATATATGATTGTGGTTGCTCTAAGAATTAAAATTGGATATGCAAGATTAGTTAGTAAATGAAATATACTTAAAATCTGGCACATGGTTAGTGCATTATAAGGGTGAGCTGTATTACTATTTAAGATGCCACAATTACAACTCAATCTGCACAAATATTTCCATTTTCTGAGCATCTCAGCTGACATTTAGAGTTCTATAAAATATAAACTTCTCACAATTTTATTTTGAAAAGATTCTAAATTTCATCAGTAAGAAATAAGTTAAATGCATTAATGATAAATCAATTTCATGGAACCATTATGCTCCATATAAGGAATGAGGTAGATCTATGTTTACTGACACAGAAAGATGTCTATGATATAAATTAGCATAAAATATAAGATTCTAGTCATTGTTCTGTATTTTGTATTCGGTATTTCTATATTCTGTATTTTTGTACATATATGTATAAACATTTGTATTTACATAGAAAATGTTTGAATGAATGCCTACCATAAAATCAGAGGTGGGATTGGGAAACTTAATGTATGTGATTATATGCTATTAGAACTTCATATTTTATATGTGCATAGATTTCTTTCATAACTTAATTTGAAAAATCTAAATCAGATTTTTACCTGGGTGTATCCACAAACTTCTCAATCAGCATTGCATCATCATTGAAAGACTTTTTAGCTTCTCTGCGAGCTGATTCTAACTGTTCTTGAAATTCATTTTCAGACCTAACAATCCTCATACCCTAAGATGGAAAGAGAGTTATGATTACAAGAAACAGTACAAAATTTGCCTGGATAGTAAACACAAGCATATCAAGCTTACTTTGCCTCCTCCACCACGGACAGCTTTAATCATGACTGGGTAACCAATTCTTCTAGCATGCTCTTTCAAGCATTGGTCTGACTGGTCTTCACCATGATAACCCTCCACAACAGGTACCCCAGCAGCAGCCATTATGGATTTGGAGGTGCTTTAAAATAAAAACAAACAAACCAAAAACTACCAGATGTCTCAATTCTATGATTTCATACAAGAGAAGTACACAGCTCATTTTATTTTTTCATAAAACATTGAACTTCATATAAAAGTCCATAAAGAACTATAGTTTAAGACTACAAAGATTAATATAAATATTTAAATATCTACTAGTTAGTATTGCTTAATCCAGTTTTTCATGGAGTAGTTCATCCCACCTTGCTTTTATCCCAAAAAGCTAATTAAGACAGATTAGGCTAAATGTAGTTAATACTGATTAGAAAGAGTAACCAATTGAATATTTTTTGTTAACCATCAAAGTGGCAGAAGTAACTCTGACATGGCCATTTAATTACTTTATAGGTAAAACAAATCATTTCAACTGCTTTGTATATCGTTGTATTTAAAAGGATGTAAACTCACCTCTTTATCCCCATGTCTCTAATTGCAGATGAAGGAGGACCTATAAAAATAATTCCTTCTTGCTTACATAGTTCAGCAAATTCCATGTTTTCTGAAAGAAAACCATACCCTGGGTGGATAGCCTAGAAGTGAGAAATGAAAGGATAAATTTACCTTGCGTCCACTGGCTAATTATAATGCAGGCAATAGTTTCTTCTGGGGAGGCCTCTCCCTAAGCTGCCAATAAGCACTCTCATTTCTATCAAAATCTGTTTCCAAAGAGACGTTTCAAACATTTATACTAAAGTCCTGAAACCTTAACTGAGCCAAAAGAATCTATACTTCCTCTGTTATGTTAATATACACATAACATAAAATGTATCATTTTATCTACTTGTAAATGCACAATTCATGGCATTAAGTACATTCACAATGTACAACCATCACCACCCCTCATTTCCAGAATGTTTTCATCATCCTGAACTCTTTACTCATCAAACAATTCTCCATTTCCTGACTACTCTATTTAACTTTTTATCTCCATAAATCTCCAGGTAACTGATATAAATGGAATTGTATAATACTTATCCTTCTATGTCAGTTTATTTCATTCAGCATGTTTTTAAAGTTTTATTCATGTTGTAGCAGGTATCAGAATTTCATTCTTCTTTAAGCCTGAGTAACAATCCACTACATTCTACATCATATATCTGTTCATCTGTGGATAGTCATATGGATGATTTCCACCTTTTGGCTCTTATGTATAATGTTGCCATGAACTGTGAGAGCCAGGCACAGTGGCGCGTGCCTGTAAGCGACAGCTTATGGAGTTGCGGCAGGGTCTGGGGATCGCGGTCCTGCCTGGGGCAACACAGCAAGACCTAGTCCCAAAAAATAGCTGGGCATGGTGGTGTGTGCCTGTAATCCTGGCTAACTGGGAAGCTGAGGCTGGGGATTGCTTGAGGCTGGGGATTGCTTGAGTCCGTGGTACCACAGGCAATGTGAGCCTGCGGTTCCACGGGCAAAACTTAACTGTGAGAATCCCCACTTCAAATTCATTTAGATACAGTTTTAGAAAAGGAATTGCTGTTTCATATAATATAGAAGAATCTGTTTCATAATTTTTAAAATATTCCTAGTAAGGTAGAATGTCAAGGAATATTTGTAAGCAGGAGAAAAGAGATTCAGGGTAGTAAGGGGATTTTGTTTACTATGTCTCTGTTATAAATTATTGAAAATTGAGATCATAGTGCCCCCAAGCAGAGAAGAGCATGCTCGGACTATAATCCTTCATTTATCTTCAGGCCAGAGTCATCTGCCAGAAGTCACCAATCCAGAAAAGTTAATAAGCAAACAAAAAGCCATATATTCACTACATAAATTTAGTGAAAGAGGACCTCTTCAACTGATTCAGAATTTTAACAAATTTATCTACTGGCTTTCTAACCCATAGAAGAGGAAAATCAGCAACTGAAAGACAGCAAGCAGTATTTCTAAGTGCAAATATACTGATGGCAAAGAGGAAGGTAACAGTTTTGTAAGAGTAGACAATAAATTTTGGCATGTTTATAAATTGATACAACTTTTTGGGAAGACAATTTAATAATATATTCCAAAAACATGGTAAATATTTCCTAAGTTACCTATGCTATTTCAAGGACTTTGGTCTAAAAAAGTCAGAGAGAAACATAAAATATCCATGTAAATGAATGTTCATTATAACATTACTTATAAAAAACCTGAAAAGGAGGAAGGAAAGCTAAAAGTAGATTAGGTTTAGATATTGTAAGGATGGAGAAAGCAACTCATGCTCATACTTCAATATTTGAAGGCAAGCTCTGGGCTTCTAAAATAATAGTTCATTATGTGTATAATTATAAGCAAAGGAGTGTAAAAAGGGAAACTTTCCAGACATCTAAAGCTTACTCCTTCAATTTTTATTTACTTTTAATTTATTTTATTATGTCACCAAATAGAATTTTATTTAAATCTTTTCAGACTCCTGTAATGTTTAAGTGTTCATTGAATGCTGAACATTGTATACTATCTCTCTTAGCAAGTTTAGGAGGAAGTTGTCTTAGCTACAAAAAAAAAAAACTATTGGTATTTAGATAAATATATTGTTAAATCCATAGATTAATTTGGAAGAACCATCATCTTAACAATATTTAGTCTTCCAATGATACAGATTTACCAATTTATTTATGACTTCCTTGGATTCTTTCCTTTTTGTTTTATAGTTTCCGCTACATAGGTTTTGATCTGCTTTTGCCAACTTTATTACTAAGTATTAGATTTTTATTAATGTTACTATGAATGAAACTGTTTCTTTAAATGCATGTTCAAAGTGTTTGCTGCTGGCTTTCCTTAATATTTGTATTTAATTACGTATTTAAATATTCACATATTTAAATGCTTTATGTTATATTTAAATACTTGCATTTATTTATACTGATATAAATCCATATTTATATATAATTAAGTCAATAAAACTCTGATAAACTAATGGTCTTTCATAATTAAAAAGAAAAGCAGCTATCTCCTAATCAGAATAAAGTTCAATCATATATTCTGGGAATGTCTGCAAGAAGTTTAATTTCTCTCAGTAAAAACAATCTGATATATCTAAATCATCATATTTGTAAGTAAGTGAATTAAAGGGAAAAATAACCAATTCTATTATCACTTGTAGGTTAACTTCCTAATTGTCAGGAATTACCAATTAACTTTGTTGGGTCACAGGATTGCATACCTACTGAGAGTGGTCATTCCCTTAGTATCAATATGCCTTTAACAGTAAAGACAGAAAACTGGTTATCTGATTATCTCCTATCCTCCTTTGCCAAAATAATTTCTTCTGTTCTTAGGGGTTTTTTGGTTTGTTTTTGTTTTGTGTGTGTGTGTGTGTTTTTTTTTTTTTTTTTTTTTTTGAGACTAGGTCTCGCTATGTTGCCCAGGATAGTCTGCATCCCGCAGAATCTAGCGATTCCCAGCCTCAGCCTCCCAGGTAGCTGGGATTACAGGTGTCTGCCACTGTGCCCAGTTGCTTTTTCGAGACCAGGTCTCACTATGTTGCCTGGGGTAGTCTCCAAGCCATGAACTTAAGCAATCCCAGACTTCTTGCCTTCCAGCACTTGGACTACAGGCGTACGTAACCTTGCCCAGCTGTTCTTAGTTTCTATGTGTTCTGGTCTGTGCTTATTCAAGCATATGAACAGATAAAAAGTTGTTAATGTTAACTGCTTGTAACAGAAATGTGTTTTTTCTTTGCAGAAGCAAACGGACATACTCCTTAAATTCTTACTACTAAGGTTTTCCTATCATACGTTTCATACCTGACACATGGATTTCCTTTTGGTAAGCCACATGGATTACCAGTATTTAGTTAACAACTTGTTATACTCATTAAAGTCACTTATCAATGATTTCAAAATGTCTGTTAAAAGTTACTTATTTCTGAAGGCACACTGAAAGAAAGTGGAGCACTTTTACACAACATTCTGGCTTGGGAGTTAATACAGATAAGTGACAGCCTGAGGCCTGGGCAAAAGGATATTATTTCACTAAGGAATAATATACACGAGGATAAGTGCACATCATGAGCATACGGCTCTTGTATACATTTTTTCATAAACCACACCTGTGCAGCCAGCAGTCAAAGAAACAAATACCACTGCATGACAGAAAATCCCCTTATGCTCCCTTCTAGGTGATGCTAGACCCCGCCCCCCAAGGGACTAGTTTCAGGCCTATTAAAAGGCTCCTTAGGTGATTCCAACATATGGGGTCAAAGACAACTCACATGCAAAAGAACTAGCCTAACAAATTAACAAACTTAATGCTGTATCTTCAAGTTCTCTCAATACTGTCCAAAATGATGCCACGGACCACACTTGGAGACACAAGATTTGGTGACTTTAGACGAAGGCAATCTACTATTTGTAGGCTAAATGATTTACTCAGGGTTTTCCAGCATCAGCATATGTGGCCAGTGCCTGCAGTATTGCACCCTCCGTATGAACGTGTATGTGCCTGGGCCCAGTAGTGTATGTATGTGTGAATGGATGCACCTGGGTCTGGGAGAAAGGATAAAAGGGTGGTCTCACAGGGAAGGGGGGCAAAGAAGAAATGGAAGAAGAAAGGAAAACAAGTGGTTGTTTCTTTGCTGATTACTATTTAAAAACATCAGAAAGAGAACTCCAAGGACTTTGCCATTTGGGAGCTGTTAGGACCAATGATGAACCTACGAGGATTGGGTTGGTTACCAGACACTATTGCATTCGATTTTAATTTGTACTACAGAGGTAAAAATATCATATCAAGTATACTCAAATGCATGACAAATACAAAAAGTGAGGTTTAAGTTACAGTGCCTGTATCCCTAAGGAAAAAGGTAAAGTTTCATGTAGCATTATAGTACATGAAAGGAAATTTCCTTTCCCCCCATGTCATAACTAAAAAAGCTTTAGAAACAAGCATGTTTTAAATATTGTGTGTGTAAATTAATGCATAAGTTACTCAGAGTAGAAATACTGATTCCAAAGAAGAGAACAAAAATGTAGGAATAAGTAATACAAAAACACCACATATGTCGTTAATTCAAAGTAAGGATCCTCTGCATACCCTTTCCTCAGTTACTAGGAATTATAGCCCACCTAGATGTAGGCTTTTAAGAGCACAAGGGAGTTGAGAAGATAAAATAACTATAAATACAGTTACTTTTAAATATAAAAATCTGTTAAAATTTTCAAGATCTGCATTAAAATTTTCAAGATAAGAGCTAAATCTAAAAAAATAGTTATTTTAAATATAAAATAGAGCTAAATATAAAAATAACTAATATATAAATGAAAAGGGAGATCTTAATGTAATTGGAGACTTGATTTTATGAAGCAAGAATGCAGGTGGCAGTTAAGAGTGACTATTGCAGCTGATGCCTAATTATTCTGCCTGTTTTCTTTGATACAGCTCCACCAGTTCATAGCCACCAGCAGCCAATGATCTCTTTAAAATGTAAATCTAATCACTTTCCAGTTTAAAATCCACCATTTGCTACTTAAAATGAAATGCAAACCCTTCAGGGTCTGTAAAGCTCCGAGGTCTGTTGCCTTGGCCTCCTTGCTGCATCACATCCTACAGTTTTCTTTCTGTGTCAGCTGGTTTTCTCAGCTTCAAACCCAACTTTCCATATTGGTCTTTGTGATGGGGATCAGCAAAATACCTTTCTGGCTGTTTGGCTTCCGGCTAGATTCTACCAGCAGGAGTCTCTGGGGAAAGTGCAAGCAGGGAAAGCTTTCCTGTTCTTCAGGCCTGGGTAGCAGTTTTTGTGTTTAACTTCTTTTGCTACACCCAGAATCAGCTTCATTGTATCCTCCACAGCCAGACAACCCCACCCAGAGAACTGAGTAAAAGCTACCGGAGGTCCTTTCTCCATTCCCTTCCCCAGTGGAAGAGGTAGGCATCAATTTTGGCAGTTATCATCACTTGGTGATTCAAGGCACTTTCACTGCCCTCTCTCAGCCTTGCAATGTTAGGGGAATTCCTAAGTTAAATTCCTCTGTTGAAATAACTAATGGAATTTCAGTTTTACTGACTGGACACAGAATGAGATAGCGCCTCAATGCCTTTGCCCCCTCTACATCGAACGTTTTTGTCCCTGGAGTACCAAATTTGCTTTCAATCCCACATGCCTGATCCTTCCTCTTTAGTCACATGGCTGACTCCTCAATAGTTCCAGATACCTTCAACAGGGAGACTTACCCATTCAACCCTACCCAGTCTTTACCCACCATCCTGCTTTAGTTTCTATCACTTGTACTACTCCTAGTTGTATTAAATCTTTGTTTGGATGTAGATTATCTGTCTCACCTACTTGGGAGTAGGAACTGTGTCTATCCTAGTCATTGCAGTTTCTATGCTTAGAAGCTGGCAGAGAACAGGAGACAAGTGAACGCTTGCTGAGGGAATAAATGTGTGAATGCTAAGAGAAGGAGAAAGAATATTTCAGGCAAACTGGAACAATAGAAACAAATGTTTAGGAGAAGAAATAAGCATGGTGTGACAAGGAGGCAGAGAAAACTTCATTGTACCTATACTAAAGAACCAGTAATGAGAAAATATGAGAAATGAAGCGAGTCTTAACAAGTATTGGAAAAATTTTTAAATGTTAGACTTCAGAGTTCAAAGTCTATCTTGTAACCACTGAAAATTCCCTAATGGGGAAAGGTAGCAGATGCTAACAAAAGGAGTGTTTTAGAAATCCTGCAGTATGGAGAACTGATTGGTTGAGTAAGAGATTCAAAAGTTGGGAGACTTGCTGAGAAATCAGAAATCCAGATAACAAGTCAAAAGGTCTGGCTGTGAGACCACAATGAACTACTTGTAGAGACATTTCAAAAAAAAAAAAAAATCCAGTACAAATTGGTTCCTCTTTTATTTTGAAGGATAAAGAAACAATGTAATAACATGAAAGTTTAGAGCCTAGGATACTGGAAAACCAGGGAATGAGGACATAGAGTGAGACTGGAAAGTCAAGAAGAAAAAGACTTACACTGACAACCTAATAATTAAATATAAAAATCTTGGGAAGAGCTAAAATTAGAAAAAGATTTCTGTAACTAAGAGATAATTTTGCATAATTTGTATAAAGCTTTTCCCTTTTGCATTGCAAATCTTGTCATGACTTTTTTTTTCAGCTCTTTGGTCTCATTTTTTAAAACAGATTTCTCTTTTTATTTTTTTTAAAGCATCTATTTTTATATTTTCACAATATAGGATTTCTCCCCTAAGGTGTGGTCACCATAGTTTTCCCATCACCAAAGTACTCATAGTCCTCACTACTGCTCCCCCCTATACCAACACCCCCATCCTCTACAGCACCCTTCAGAGTATCTGGGATATGGAGTCTCTATTGCTCTTACCTGTGCAGCAGAGATCTTGGCTACTTGAATAATTTTCTCCATAGAAAGGTAGCTTTGCTGTGAGGGAGCGGGGCCAATGGAATATGCTTCATCCGCCTGTTTAAGAAACGTTAAAAATCCACACAGCTAGTGTACACATTATCCTCTATAGAATGGCTCCAGGATCATTTTATTAGCATAACTGAAATGTTAGCTCTCTAAGAACAATCCAAGATTTGGAGAAGCAGAAGTACCAGATCAATGTCTGTGTTATAAAAAGTCAGTCTTAGAATCTTCTCCTTGAAAAAGGTACCAATACTTGATTTGAATGTATAAATCACACACTTGAGTAAAATTAAAGTACCTTGGGAGAAAATAATAGGCATTAGTTATGGCATTATTAGCAACAATAACCTTAAATGTATTTAAGGTCAAAAATTTACAATTTGACAAGAGAAATCTATAACAGATGTGTATAGAAAAAAAATCTAGTTTACTGAAGCTTATATAGTTATTAGAGCTTGGTGATAATGTTCCTTGTAAACATATGAACTATTTTATATTATTCCTTTTAAACTTCCACACAACCATAGCATTCTTTGAAGACAGAAAACTCCATATATTCTCATTCATTCGAAGACTCATTGAATGCCTACTATGTGCCACACTTCAAGGGTGGAATTGTGCATACACAATAATCAAAACAAATATATATTCATACACTTAATGACAACTGTGATAAAGGCCAGGAGGGAAAAACAAAGGATATGCTGTAGTTAAGAGAAAGACTGAGCATGTCTGAGGTGGTCAGAGGACACCATCTGTTTGCCTCCACCTGTGGCAAACAGATGGAGGGATAAGCTGGAAATGGAGAAATGGCAGAGAATTCCAGTTATATTTAGGCCTTGAGGAGGTAAGAAACCTTGTACATTTGAAGGAATGAAGGAGGCTTGTGTGACTGGAACACAGTGAGCAAAGGGTCAGGGACTGGATAAGTGGCCAGAAAGATGATGGGCACAGGTTTCAGAGGCCTCGTGGGAAGTTAAAACTTTACATATTTCTTCCCCCAAGAGGACATACAATTTAGATTTTTCAATTTGTAATTCCATAAAACCCAAATTCATTCTTTATGGAGAGACTGTGAATGCAACTATGAAGGCAAAAGAGCATATCAACACAGCCCCCTTCCTCATCCCAAGCCCCTTTCGGATAGAACCACTGTGATGAACCAGAGACATATTTCACATAGCCATATTTCTATTTATTGATATGGATTTATATGAACACATATGATTTTAACAAACAAGACCAAAGTATAAAGCAATCTTTTGCAACTGTTTTATATATATTTTCAAGAACATGTCTCTGGAGAGACATCTAGAGGAATGTTTGTTGGGCTGGGGTGAAGGAGATGACATTTTAATCATTCCTGGTTAATTATTTCTTCAAATGATGTTACCAACAGATTTCCATCAACATACTAATTTCTAGCCACATTGACCAATATTGAATACCTTCCATCTTTTTCAATTATTGTTAATCTGGTGGAACTGAGGTTTAAAACATTAAATACAGGAGTAAAATAATTTTTTTGAGCTATCATTTGGCCAGAATATATGCAATAGATTGTGGGGGGAGGCCAAGTATAGAAGAAGGGAGGCTTTTTGTGAGGATAGCATTCGAGTGGCAAGAAATAACACTTTGACCTTAGGTGAAAGAGAATGGGAAGAAGTGAAAAGAAATATTTGGGAAATGGAATACTTCTTGGTGCTTGTCTAGATGTGTGTGTGTGTGTGTGTGTGTGTGTGTGTGAAAACTATAGTGGAAAAAAAGAGGATGATATGTTCAAAGACTTCTAGATTTTACTATTTTTATAAGGCAATGGTGTTGCATCTACCGGATTGAGTAAGTCTGAAAGAAAAGCAGGTTTTAGAACAGATGTACCATTCTCAAAATAAAGTCCAGGCTAGATGAGGGGGTTTTAGCAAAACCTTTGGAGTAGGTGATCTGAGAAAAGAGTGAAAAGAGAAAATGTGAAAGATTCTTGAAAAGGTGAGAGAAAGAATCAAAGAGCACAGGTATACATCTAGCCTTACAATGAAGAGGATAACACATGATGTATGCAAGGACATTCTGTGGTAAGCAGCTCAATTCTAATTTTCTGTGCGAAATCAAACCATGTGTTGAAAGTAGGTGGGTAGAAGGAAAGTTAAAGGTCTGAATGGAGTAAAACAGATTTGAGATGGTAACATTGCACAGAATGATAAAGAAAAGTAAGAGTTGTATGCGTTTGCTGGGTATGCAGAAAGCCCAGGATAAGCTGGTCATCATTAATTTTATGTCAGTTTCTTGAAAAATTATTCTAGGCATTGAGTTCATTCATTGTTCTAGGATTGAATTCATTCATGGCAGGGTTCTCTCTGATGAGTAATAGCTAGTAGTAACTGCTACCACAAATTTCAGGAGAATAGTGTCCATGGCTTCACAGTTTAGTCAAAACTCAGAAATAAGACGTGATTTGTCTAATCCCTCTTGATCAGTAAGTTGCAATTGCTAAAAATGGAATCTTCAGTGTATCAGGGCTTTGAACATGTCTCATAAATATATGATCTGTGGATCAGTCATAATTCTGCAAACTTTCTTCACCAACACTTGAGGAGATAATCTTAGCTATAAATCAACTATATAAGTCACTTGGGGTTATGTTTGACAAATACCCCCAGAGGAATTACTAGTGAGATGTTTGAACTTATCTACTTAAACACCAGTATCTAAAATGTCAACATAAAAAAAAAAGTTTTAAAAACATACCATGTCTACATGCATAGATTTCCTATCAGCCTCACTATAAACAGCCACTGACTGCACACCCATTTTCTTGGCTGTTCGCATCACCCTGCAGGCAATTTCTCCTCTGTTTGCAATAAGGACTTTGGTAATGTTTTGTCCTGTTTAAAAAAACACCATGAAAATTAAACACAAATGTTACTGGGGAGCAAGGAAAGAGAATGAAAAAATAAAGATTCTATGACATTAACTTTTTTTAGGAATTTGTTTTGGTAACACTAGTATAACAGAGTCTAAAATAATCATTGTAACTAATATTAAACAGTTTGTAGCCTTTCTTTGCACTGAAATTCAAGATATCCTCATTAACATAAAAACTCTTAAATGACTCAGTTTTCAACTTAAAATAAAAAGATACTGTTACACCAGAGATCAAATTACAAAAGCTAAGGAAAAAAACTCACAGTTACTAATAACTAGTCTTTAGTAAAAATTATTTTTGTATCCCAGGACTTGTACTAAAGACTCAATCTGAGAAGTTACATCCTCACAGCAATCTTATAAAGTAGATACTAGTATTACCATCTCATTTTTAAAGATGTAGAAACTAAGACCAAAAGAATCTTAGTTTTCTGAAATTTACACAGTTAAAAGAAATGTGGATCCAGGATTTGAACCCAGTCTGGCTTCACTCTAGAACTTGAGATTTTAGTCATTCTGTTCTTCTGTCTCTACCACTTTATACACAAGGATGTACTTTGCTCTTGCAATGTAAAAGAGTAAGACACCTGTTCCTGGCTTGGTGTCATGATATGCCACTGTGTTAACATAAGAAAACACACTTCCATCATCACACACATAAATGCTCTTTGACATTTGCAATGGTTCTTTTTCCCAAAAGATGAGAGTTTATTTAACTAAAAATAATGTTTTTTCAGTGGGACTCTGTGGAACCAAAGGATTGTAATAGGACACAAGCCATTAGGATAAAATGTGCATGCATATGCATTGAGGGCTTTACACAATCAATGTAAAATCATACTGTCATTTTTTTTTAAATGCCTGGGAATGCTATATAAAATGTTATTTTAAAAAGGTTTTGTTTTGTTTTAAGAGACTAGGTCTCGCTATATTGTCCATGGTTGTCTCGAACCCTTGACTCAAGTGATTCCCAACCTCAGCCTCCCAGGTAACTGTAATTATAGGAGGACATCACCACACCTGACTGAAAACAACATTCATTGGTGTGCTTTTCCAAGTCAAAATACTAATGTGGGTCAGACAAAATGACAGCATAAATCAAAACATCTAAATTATTTTTCGATATATTTTAGACTCAATATCAAGAACAATTTGACATAAAATAATAACTAAATATTTGCTAAGTAAACTTAGCATGAAAACTCAAAACTTTAAAAGCATATGAGAAATCTTTCTGATAGGCACAAATTAAGGGAGTAACCATTTTCCTTATTTAGTTCACAAGTGGAGGCCAAGATAAACAGAGCAAGAAGAATTACTTGTACCTGTGGTTGTTGCATACTTCATGTTTCTTTGTTCCCATGTCCATCTCCTATAAAATAAATGAATCCCAGTAGAATTATAATTAAATAGCACATGTAAGATTAACCATTATTCTTTTAAGACTGCACTTTTTAACATTTAAAACCAAATCCAGGTATAACCTTGGTCAAATGATAAGCCTATAATGTAATTTAATGATCTACTTTGTGGGAAGAAAATAAATGTACAAAAGTTCCTGTTCTTCTAGACAGAACCTGTCCTTATTCTCCAGGCAGAATAATCATGGTACCTACTGTTCCTGAGGTTGGTATGACCACAGAGTCAGAGACACAGAAAATCAAGGTATTTCAATATCACCTACCTTATTTTTTTTCCAAACCTTTTGACTAGGACCCAAAGTAGAAACTAATTTGACTTCACAATCAGGAATACACACACACACGCGCACACATACACACACACACACATTAATGAAATAAGTCTTTCCCTGTGTTTGGAAGCTCTCTATTTGTGTTTCTGTCATGTGTTTGGAAACCAGTGACTGAATTCAACTCTCCATAGATCAGATTTGAATATGTAAGCTGAGAGAAGCAAAGAGAAGGTGCTACAGAAAGGCAGTAGAAAGAATACTGGCTGTGGGATCAGAAGAGCCTTCACTCACCAACTGCTGATGTCCCCAGAAAGTCACTTTATATCACTGTTTCTCAATCTTTTCATCATTACCAACTCCTAACTAGAAAGCATATATATTAAGGAATACGCTTTTGTACGAAAGGAGGGCCACCAACCATGTTAACATCTAAGGTATTTTTGCTTTCTCAATAACCAATTTTGCTTTACAACTCAGAAACCAGGCTTTTCACAAGAGGGAAGGCTACAAGAGGTGACTGCAAAGATACTTGTTAGTTTAGAAAGCATGCAAGTTTACTCCTGAGTTTTTGCATCAGTAAGTAATGAAGTAAAGTAGTAGAGAGATTAAGTGACTTGAGGTATCTTAAGTAGATAAAATTTAAGAAAATAATTTTTTTCCTGCTTTTAATTTTAGTTGTAGTTTATGCTGAACTTATTCCTCAGATAGTCCCAGTATCACTTTCCTTTTTATGTTCAACCTCTTCTTCTGTTTTAGGAACCACCTGTTCTTTTTGCAGGAAGCATCATCTCACTGTGGCAGGCAGAGAGGGTTGGGCGAACCCGACTGTGAATTCTATAATCTGTGCCACATGTTGGGGGCTTTGTTCACCAGGATTTGCTTAATAGCCAGAGAATCTCCATCTACATCCTTAGTTCAGCATTATTCTTGGCATTTTAAGGCAGGTGCTATAAAAATTCAGCATTCTCTTTGGGCCTCTGGCCCAATACCACTGCATGACTTTGGTACACTATCAATGCCATCACTGTAATATCAGAATGGCACACACTTTCTGTAGAGTGACATCCTCCAGGTACTTGGTGGCTTTTTGGATGTGTAAACCCTTGGTACCATGGACAGTTAAATAAGTGTTCTTAAAATGAACATGAAGGTTTGAACCTCTTGCATGATTTTGTAGCGTTTCCTGGGTGAAGTGAACACCAACTACTTTCAGAGATGACTGACACAGTATGGGAAGAGAGTTACAACAATGTTTAAGTTCCATCATCTCTATTGATACAATAAATTTACACTGAAATTTTAACCAAGACTGACAGACAGCAGGCCAGATTCAATTTGGGGGAAATTATATAGGTTGTGGTATCATTGTTAAACTAAAATTAAACCACTATACCTTGCCCAGCAGGCAAGTTTAGGAAATTTGAATAGATAAAAAGAATATATGGGATCACCCCGCAAACTTAGGGACAGTAGGCTGGTGATCTGTTAAGCTGCTGATCCATTGTACAGATTCAGATCATTAGGATCCACCCAAGACTAGTTATAAATAGACCCTCCGGACAGACACATTGCATGCTCCAGACCTCTCCTTCCTGTCTTGCCTGCTGCTTCCCTTAGCAGTATATTTCAATAAATCCTCCAGTTCTGTTGTCCACTCAGTCTCTCAGTCTCTGGTGAATTCTTTCACACACACACACACACACACACACACACACACACCCCACCCCCAAGTCTCTGGCCTACACTCCATTCTGTCCCAACAATATATAATACCTACTACGTGTCAGCCAAGAATAGGCTGAGGAACTAACAAATTGTAGATGCAATTTCACCTGAGGCTTTTCTGTCCCTAACTTGAAGACCTGGCAAAACTATGATTGTGAAAGACTAACCATTTCAGATACTTTGATAAAGAAGCAATAAGAGGTACAATGTAGATTAGACACTGTGTAACTATGTATGTATAAAATGTACATACTATATACTTAACTGAACAAGACTGGCATCTCTCTAGGGCAGAGATGCACCAGGCAGAATCACCATCCTGTACCCACACATGCATAGCCCTCTGAGGCACTCAAGCTGATGCTCCCATCAAGAAGGGATGGTGGGAAGGCCCACCGTTTTGTCACTTGAATTCCACAAAATGATTTCCTTAGAAGTCTGTTTACTTAAAATCTTTCCAATTTAGCTGATCTCATTTTCTTATCTGCAAGGGAGAGAGGGAATAATCTTTCCAGAACTTTATAAGGGGTTTTCTAGCTCATTATTTCTTCTATCAAAGTTTCTGATAAGATTCCTGGGTAGGTGCTTCTTCAACGTCATTGTCACCAAAGATTAGAGCTCAAAACCAGAGCTGCTCTTGAGTTAAAGTTCAGATTTTCAAATTTGCATACAAGAGTTTTTGACCTAACTAGCTTCTCAGGTCTCTGGAGAAGGTGAATTTGTTTTTGCTAACTTGATTCATTCCAAAAATGAAAAAGAATTCCAGGAGTCTTTCTCAGGAACTGGATACCAAAAGAGGGATAAGGAAATTCTTACCCCTGTGAAGGGGTGGGAGAGTGGGAAAGAGCTTGGAGACAGCAGTTCCAGCTCCACTCCTCCCCGACTCAGAATTGATAAAATAGACAAAAGGAGGTCTGAAGGGTGGATTTGGAGAAGGGGAAAGAAAGAGAAGCGCTCGGTGTGCGGCCCTCCCGACGCCGAAAATGAAGCAGAAACCCCCGAAAAGACACAGGGATCCCTTTTTTCTGATCTCTCCACTTCCCACTCCTACCTCTCACCTGGAGTCCATATACACCCCCAAGCCCTTCCCTGCACACTGATCCACCACCTTACTCGCACCATTACCTAGGTGTCAGCAGCAGGTTCGGAACACGATGCCACCGGTTCCGCTCCGCCGCCACCAGCAACACCGACACTGCCGAGGCTGCCGCCATGTCCCTGAAAAGCAGCGGTTTCCCAACACCTCCGCACACTAGCTGAGTCCCACACTTTGCAAAGCCTTGTCCTCTGCTCCGCGAGCCTCTTGTCCTTTGCCGGCCACCGTCCAGGTCAAAGCAGAGCAATAGACTCTTCCTGGTTTGGGAGGGGGCGTAGCCGCCAAAACCAATCAAAGATCAGAATATGACTTCCCGAGCGACGATTGGCTAAACATGCCGCATGTTCTTGGAGGTGCGGTCCTTGTTTCCTAGGCCTCTTGGAAAACGCTCCTACTAGGGGAGAGGTTGGCTAGGTCTTCTTCCTCTTTAGGACCGAAAGATTCCTGATCTCAGTTTATTTCTTGGTAGGCAGGAATGCTTCCTAGTCGTTCGGCCTCTAGGAGAGAAACCCTTGTGATCTTTATCCTTCTAGCGGCTGGGAAGTGACGAAGGTGGAGTCGTGAGGGAGCGCAGGAAACCCAATTCGAATAAGGCCGGGCACGGTGGCTCGTGCTTGTAAGCTTCAGCCTATGAAGCGGCCGGGGCTAGGGATCGCGGTTCGAGTCCCGCCTGGGGCCCGTAGCGAGACCTAGTTCCAAAAAAATAGCTGGGCGTGGTGGTGCGCGCCTGTCATCCCAGCTACCTGGGAAGCTGAGGCTGGGGATTGCTTGAGTCTGTGGTACCCGGGCAACGAGAGCCTGAGGTTCCACAGGCAAAAATAACAAGACCTAGTCTCAAAAAAAAAAAAAAATAATAATAATAATAAAACAAAACCCCCAAGTCCAAACAAACCGAGCTTTCAAAAAAGTCTTAATTGGCTATTGAGAAAAAGAGAAAGTCAAAAATCAAAACTGCAAGATATCTAGAAAATAAAGACATGGAGAACACTACCTACAGGTGCTTATTTGCTATAGCTAACGTGGAGTCATAAAAAAATCAATGAAAGCAAATCAATCATTGAAAGATTATAAAAATAAGCATAAGGGAAGCTTTAATAAAGGTAAGAAATGAATGAATTAGATAAATGTCAAAGGAGCTTCATTAAAAATAATATAATCAAATCAGAAGGGGGGAAATACTTGCTACAATAAAAATAGTAAGTGGAGAAAAGTAGTAGTATAGAAAACAAATTATGGATTTGTAAGAGGCTAATTTTGCTCAACTTTAAGCAAATATACTTGAAAGCCTGGATGAAGCTGATACTACAACAAAATACTTTTTGCCAAAACGGTTCATGGAAGAAAAAAAAAATAAAACAAATCTAGAGAATACTATTATCAAAAATCTGTTTCCTAATACCTCACTTTTCATCTTCACTCCATCCCCAAATTTTGTGACCCACCTTCTCGCACAAGAAAATTCCACTACAGTATAGAAGAATAGTTTACTCCAAAGCTAAAAAGTCTATCCTAGATTGCACACACACATGCTTGCGCATACACTAATTCAACTATGTACTTAAAAAAAATCTGCACAAATTACACATAAAGAAAAAAACCCAGTAAATAGGGAATAATTTCATAATTCTTATCACAGGTGAAGAGCTACTCTCCTTAATATGTAAATAACTGCTATAAATCAATACAGATAAAATAAATTGCTATAAATCAATATAGATAAAAGATCTATAATGCAAGAGAAAATCATCAATGAATATGAAGAGACCATGGAACAGAATAGAAAGCCCAGAATAAACACACACACACATACATGATCAACTTACTGCCATTCCACTGGGAAATTTTTCTTTCACCACTGTTTTTCAGGTTCACCTTTGAATGTGGCTACAATAAACTACTCTCCAGTTTCAGTTTGTATTCACATACCAAGCTAACTGATCTGTAAACTGCTTTAACTTTTCCTCTTTTTTCAACTGATTACATGCACCATAGGTGCAAACTAGGGAGGAACACCTTGCTGTGGTGTTAAAAAAACATGTTTTAAGAATCTATCTTCAAGTAAAATAATTCTGGTATTTTTGGTTAAATACATAAAAATCCAATTCCAAAGTATTCACTTGGCTCCTGTCTGTTACATGTCAACAAATTCTTGAGATTCTCTTATAGTTTCTGTTCCCTTATTAGGTCCAGCATATCATTAATTGAGATTTCACCCTAGTTCTTAGTCTGGCAACTAGGGAGGAGATGGAACAACTCCTCAAGATTACCTCTTTTCATGTGAGCAAGGGGGCTTCAGTAGTCTTTTGCAACAAAGGAAATCTCAGAGGTTCCAGGCTTTTGCAGAGTCAGTATCGAGTATCCTCAGGGTATCCATCTATATAGGTTAGTATCCATCTCAGAACCTAAGTTGTTCACACCAGGATTTGCCCTTAGCACATAAGACTGCCTAACCTGGGTCATTCCCTGGGTCTTGCAGTGTTACATTCACCCAGTTGGATTTTTGACCTGCTGCTCAAAACCTTATCTACCTTACCACAGTGGGAGATAATGTTGTTTGTTAAGCTCATAGCAGCTCCCCAATTCTGCCACATAGCAAATAAATTTTGTTAACAGCCTTCATTGTCCTGCTGAGTATTTGCAGAAGTTAGCCATATCCAAATCCCCTTTCTGTCTTTAAACCCAGTCTAAGGTAGGGAGGGAGGGAAGTTTGCTCCTGAGTTTTGGCAAGTAAGGTCATTTGTAACCTCCATAATTGACAGAGTGAAGAGAGAAAAGGAGAAAAATTAAGTGATCAGGAGGCTACCGAGGTTTTTAAAGTCAAAATGGATGATGAGGTTAAAGGAAGGAGCAAACTTGAGTGTGGAGAGAGAAGGGTGGGAAATCAAGACTTGTTTTCTGTCAGCAAGTTGGTTTTGAAATCTGACAGCTGGCTGTTCTGTGAGTCATTTAAATAGGGGATGGTGAAAGATGCTGATCCAACTTTGTTGGAAAATCTATGTGATGGTTAGTTTATGTGTTGATTTGCTTGGGCTATCTTGGGCTATGTTGCCCAGCTATTTAACCAAGTAATAGAAACACTGTCTAGGTATTGCTATGAAGATCTTTTATAGATGTGGTTAATAAATACAATCGATGACTTGAAATAAAGAGATTATTCTGACTCTCAATAAGGTGAGTGAGCCTCATTTTAAACAATTGACGGCTTTGAAGTTCCTCAAAGACTGTGACATTACTTCTTATTTTCAGACTTAAAATCATATCTATCTATATATGATATATATGCACATACCTATATGATAATAAATAAAATGTAATATTTAATGTTCTTTTAGTTTACATAGTATGTTCTATATCAATGTATACTTTATATGAAATTTAATTTTATAATTATACCTTTGAAGTATATACATTTTTATCTCTTGGTACATTTATATCTCTTCAGAGTTTTCAGAAGAACCTTATTTATATTTGTGGAATTAGAAGAAAGGAGAAGAACCAGCAAAGAAGACAAAAGAGATCAGACTTTGGAACATGATGGGTTAGAGGATACAGATGAAAGAGTTTTTGCTTTTTTGTTTTTTTGTTTTTTACCCCCAAAAGCCTGGTGATGAGTTTCAAATCATTAGAGAAGTTGAAATAGATGAAAACTTTTGAGACGTTGGTCATGAAAAATATTATATGCTAAATAGCTGCTTGCCATCTAGATATCTATTTACAACTCACCTATTTCTGTTAGAAAATTTGATATCTCTTCTCAAAACCTTAGTTTAAACATGTCCGATAGCTAAGTTACAAAGCAGTTACAAAGGCTGTAAGTGTACAAGCTCTTAATTAGAATGTCTATGCAAGAAGTGTGGTTTGGGACCCCCACAACAGGTGAGGGGTATTGGTGGGTATTCTGCTGCCTTAAAAGGTTTCTCTTGCTAATCTTGTACTCAGATCTGAATCTCATAACCAAAGCATTATGCCATTGCATCAAAGTAGCATGTTTTGACAAAACACAAGTGGCCTTGAGTGGGATTAAATATAACCCCCTAATGGGTTATATTAGACAAATTAATAAAAATTTTAGGAATCAGCTGATGCAAGTTATGATGGGTGAACAGGGATAGTGGAGATATGAGGAAATTCAAGCAATGAATGGGAACTTAACATGAAAGTGTCAGGAAGAAATATTTGGAAAATAAGTTCGAGAATTTTAACAGTAGAATTTACCTCCTAATTTCATCCAAAGTTGATCTTGCTCTTATTACAAAAACAGTTATGTTAAAAACAAATAAAACTACTTGCAGTCTCTTCATGCCTACCAATACTTGTTCCAAATTGGAATTCTCTTGGGAGCGTAAGATGAGGGTGAAGGAACTTGATGATAAAGGAAGGGAACAAAGTGTTATAAAGTAAAACTCTGCATTCCTTGATAGATTATTCTTCTATCCTTTTGTATGATTCAAGTTTCCCACTGCTAGGAAAAGGGAAAATTGTCTCTGAATCTTCCTAGAGAACTGAGAAGTTCAGGAAGGACGGGCTCCTCTACTTATATCCTCAGACCTTCAGGCTTTCAGGTAGGACCACAGTTGGTTTAGAGACCTAAGCAGGAATTCAGAGGGAGCACCCAGTGGGATCCAAGGTCCTCTCCACTAGGAAAAATCGACAAGAAAAAGCAGAGTGGAGGAAAACTGGGGAGATGGTGAATATCATCCTGGTTACTTGCCTTAGGAAAGGTGGATCTTTTTTCTTTTGAGCTATTTTTGCCCATGGAACCGCAGGCTCACGTTGCCCAGGGTACCATAGACTCAAGCAATCCCCAGCCTCAGCTTCCCACGTAGCTGAGATTACAGGCGCGCACTACCACACCCAGCTATTTTTTTGGAACTAGGTCTCATCTCGGGCCCCAGGTGGAACTCGAACCGCGATCCCTAGCCGAATCGCTTCATAGGCTGAAGCTTAGAGGCATGAACCACCTTGCCCAGCCAGAAAGGTGGATCTTGACATTAACGCTGTAGAGCAATGGGAAAATAGTCAACCTCCATGAAAAGGCAAACCCACCTGAGCAACAACTGTTCATTGAATATCAACACAAGGGTTTGAGAGGCTGTTCTCCCAGGTAGGTGTTACAACGAAGCAAAGTTAGAAGCCTGCTGGAGAGCCTGTTCCTATCACCCTCACCTAAAAAGATCCTACAAAGGCACAGCACTTTTCAAGTACATACTGGGGTTTGTTTACCTGAGTTCCCCCGAAAACTAAACAGGTGGTTCCATTATGTTCATCTGGGCAATGGACTTCGGGTAGCCATTATCCAAAATGGCACCCATAGATATCAGCTTCTCAGACGGTCACACCTTTTGGCAGTCTTCTCCCACCTTATACCGGGGTGGTCTGTATGATCAAAAAAATATGCAAGGATGGTGTGTCACCTAATCACTTCTGTGATTAAGTGGTCAGTCTCTTGAATCACTCATCCTGGAGAAGGCCAGCTGTCATATTATAAACATCTATGTATATGCCCCAGTTGAACTTTCAGATGACTGCAGCTCTGGCATAAGCTCTACCTGGTGAGAAACCTGGGCCAGAATTACCCAGTTAACCTTTGCCCAAATTTTTGAATTTCAGGAAAGGTGTGAAATAATAAATATTTGTTGGCTAAAGCTGCTAAATCTTGGGATTATTACACAGACATAGATAATACAAAGCCTCTCATTACTTATTTTAATTCTTACCAGAGTATTTAGCATTTAGTAATTCCTTAGTCAATGCTTAGTTGAAAGAATGAATTGTGTCAGTGCTTAAACCATCTGAATAAATACATCTGAAGTAGAGTTGAGAGATATAATTTGTAACTTGAATGTGGTCAATCACCTCATAATTTTAGTTTCTCTCATAGCGTCTTTGTACTCAATAATAGTCTGGCAATGGAGAATAGAATAGAGTTAGTTATTCATAGAAGAATTATTTAAGTTACTGATTTAAATGACAATCACTATATTAATGGGTTACCACAAGACAATAACAAAAAGTTTTATAGTAAGACAACTGAATTATAAGAAATGAATGACATGAGTGAATCACCAAGATAGATTTTATTAGAAAAACTCTAATACAATTTAATGGATTCTTAAGACTTAAAATAATAACTTGGCTAATTATTGATTCAAGAGAAAACAAGTTGGGAAATCAATATGTACTCTGGGGTGACTTGAATTGTTTCTTACTTAAGAAACAGTAGGGATATGTGGTCTTACCGGGGATGTCCTAATTTAGTTATTTTCTGTAGTAGTAAAAACAAGGAAGAAAAATCATGGTAGGCTGCTCTGAAGAAGAAAATGCAGAGTAGAAAATGTGGCTAAAATTTGCAGAAGCAGAAAGACACCACAAGAGGGAGCTCTACGTCCAATAACGGTATGTTGGTCCATGGCTAGCGAGTTTGTTTCCAAAAACCTTGAGCTTTGTCCATTCCTCGGTCTTTAGAGCCACAATTAGGTAATAGTTAGGCAATACCTTAAACATGATAAGCTAATGCTTTATAGAGTCCCGTAGTCTTCTTTAAGCAAGAAGAAAGATTTGTAAAAATAAATTATTTCATTATGTCTCAGGTGCTCCTTTCATCTGTCCTAATCGCTCGTGATTCTGGATAAATTCATTACCTCTGTAAAAATGGAACAGATGCTGGTGGAGGCTTCAGGCAGTATTTAATGTCATTGTGTTTGTAGGCAACGTGGTGTAGCGAAAAAGCCAAAGACTTCAGACTAAAGGGAAGTCAGGTTCTGGCTCTGATACTTGTTAGCTGAGTAATAGTTAAGGGTGAATTCCCTTAAGTCTGAATCTACACATCTATAGGTTATGCATATAAAATGCGATGTATATAAACTGCCTGGCCTCATGTCTGGCATAAGTTGTTCAGTAATGAAGGGTCACTGTTGTTATTTCTTGCTTTATTTGAGTTTGTTGTCTCTAAACACCTAAATCTTAGTCTTAGTGATTTTGGGAACAAGTGTTAACAAAGTAAAAATTGTAAGATGATTCATTTTTCTTGTTAGTGTGACATCAAAAGTGTAGATAACCTGCGATATGTTGTTCTTTTCAATGAAAATTTTTAAATATTTAAAGTTGGAAAAGAGGTCAGTAGGTGACCAGGAATTCATATGAATATCATATAAAACATAGATAATGAAAGCACTAAAAATCCTCTTGTGGACAAAGCAGACTTTTTTTTTTTTAAAGTGAAACTACCAAAAGTAAGATAAAATTTCCTTTGTGAACATAGATAGTGATATTACAATAGATGCTCTGTTTTATAATTTGGCAGCATTTACACTTATTACCCATTATACTAATTTAATGTATCTCAAATATTTACACTATGTTGCTTAAATATTTTGAAGGAAACTAGAAAATACTCCTAAACAGCTCGCTAAACCTTTGTGAAATGAACACAAGATATTTAGAAATTGATGGACTGATTGAACTTAAGTCAGAAATGATGGCATTTTTTGCAGGTGGTGTACAGTGTTGGCAAGACCCACACTCTGAGAGAATTTCCCAACAACCCGGAAACAATGAGAGAATTTTCTATACTCCAGTTTTTCTTTTCCCCTGGGCACCCATTAGATTCTCTGGTATCCAGATGCTTCACGCCTTAGGCGGATTCCATAGACAATCAAACCCACAGCGCAGAGACCAAGTACGATGGCCCCAATCACGGGAAGCACAACCGTGTAGTCAGAGGAACACTCGTCCACTAAGAGAAAAAACAAATACAATATTGCAGGTGAGGTTTGGTGATGACAGACCAGAAGGTTGACTAGAGTGTGATGAATGTGAGTTTTGGAGTCAAATCTGGGCTTGACGTTGAAGGTGCCTTGGGTGGGCTATTTAACCTCTCACTCTGCACATTTATAAAAAGATAAATCACAAGACATCATAAGTAAATCATAAGATTGTGCAAGAATAAATAACTTGATCTTATCTACTTAGAATCTAACAGAGCTTTAATAGATTTTAAATGCTTTCTCTTTTTAACTGCTTTCTCCCAGGCGTTTTCTCTGTGGAGCGATGTGGTTATAAGTGATTGTCCTGATTACAAATGCTGTCTTGAAAACAAGTAATGTTGATCTACTTTATAAAACATTTTGTCACACTGAAAGTTTTCCTTACTGCTTTTAGTGAACTAAAATATTAGAAAGTAGATGTAATTATTTATGAGAACTTAAAATTAAAGTTTGTAAATTTGTCAAACTCTTTAAACTTCTTTATTCCATTAACGGGTACATAGTGGGTTCTTTAAAATGTGATCAGTCCTGACTGGAGAAAAGTTCAGGGGAGCCTGGGGATAAAAGCAAACTTGATTAAATACAAATAAATGATGTGTTTTTTTATATTAAAAAAAGGGTAAAAGAGGATATATTCATGAGGGCCTGGTGTGAACCAGTTCTGAAATCATGTCCTGACATAGGAATCACCACTAACCTAATTATAAGCTTTGAAGGGCCTAGAAAAGGAGAATCCAGAGGGCCCAGGAGAGAGAGAACTGTAGTTAGAAACTCCAGGGGAAAAACAAATTTTGTTCAAGAAGGAAGCTGTGCTTTTGTGCACTATTAGATCTGTCAGTAGACAATATTTACACAATTACCATAATGTATAACTTACTGATTTAGCAAGAAATAGTGGTCTAACCATAAAAAGGATGGGGTAAGAATATTAAATCCTTATCTGCCAAAGCAAGAAGTTTAAAGCTAATAAGAGAGCAATAGTAAAATAAGTTTTTATTTTTAAATATTTATCCTTTTCTTTACAAGAACTATGAAGGTAATTACTATAAAAATTGTTAAAAATTTGTTGAATGGGCTTTGTCTAGTGGAAGAGGACAAGAAAATGCTGCTCTTCATGAGAAACACTTTTAGAATATATGATTTAAGAGTGAATTGTGTTATTTATATATATCATTTAATATGTACATGCACATATTAAAGAGCAAAGAACATTCACAAGTTAAGAACTTAAAATCACTTGGAAAAAATTTTAAATGTTAAAACAAAATATTAAACACATATCTATTGATCCAGCAATTTAAAATAAGTTTATACTAAAAAGTAAATGAGAATTTTGTTTGATATGAATATAGTAAAGACTTATTTATATAAAGACATAATGTCATGTTACAATAATTTCCATTTTATAGGAGCAAATTGATAATGAACAAATATCCATCAAAAATATACAGTGGCACATTCATACAATAGCATATAGTGTAGCCATTAAAGAGAATATGATAGATACCAACGTGCTGAAGGGAAACTTCCCTGATGCTCTTGAAACAGCTTAACCCCAAACAAATACACAGGAGACATTCAGGGAAAGGTTGAGAAAGGGGTGGAAGTAGAGGGCAACTTTGACCTTTTTGTATACATCGTGTTTGTACTATTTAATATGACATTGTTAAATGTTTTTAAAATACAGAAAACATAAGGAAAATAGTGATCCAATCTTTACCTTTCTTCCACTTAATAGTCCCCTGTAAAGCTACCCAGGTATTGCTTCCTCTGTACATACATGTTTCTGTGTGTACTCATGTGAGTACTTAAAGAAGAATTATTCCATTTTAAAAAATTATAATTGCTCATTATGAATAATTGAGATTATTTGGAGAAGCACAAATTAAAAAAACAAAAAGTCACCACACATCCAGAAATTTCATCACTACCATGTACAAACATTATTTCAAGCTTTTCTTTGAAACTATAATGATAGATGTATAGAATAATAAACAAAAATAGCCAGGCATGATGGCGCATGCCTGTAAGCGGCAGCCTAGGAAGCCGCAGCCGGGGCCAGGGATCACAGTTCCAGTCCCATTAGGGGGATGTGGAGAGACTTAGTTCCAAAATAATACAGCTGGGCATGGTGGCATGTGCCTGTTATCCCAGCTACCTGGGAAACTGAGGCTGGGAATTGCTTGAGTCTGTAGTACCCCAGGCAACATGAGCCTGAGGTTCCACTGGCAAAAATAGTGAGACCTAGTCTCAAAAAAAGAAGAAAAAAAAAAGAGAAAAATAAACAAAAATATTTTTATCAAAATAGCCTGATTTTTAACAAAATTGTTCATTTTAATTTTACTTGACTATGACAGAAGAAAAAAACTGAAATGAAACTGGTGGAATGCTTGTATTTCCTATTTCCTGAAATGATAGGATATGTTATTTCATAAAAATCTATTTAAGGTTCAAAAATGCACATTATAGGAAGGGGGTCCAATGCATTCATCACTTGTCTTATGTGACTAATGAGTCAAATCGGAGACTCATTCTTTTCCTGAGAGTCAGTCCTGGCTGGCTAATAAAGCACTGAGATTTAATAAGAAAAAAAATGCATTAAAGACTATGAAATTCTTTGAGATTAATAGATAAACTAGTGACATTTTGTGTCTTCAAAATCTGTGCTTTCAAATGAGATATTGATACTACTCTGAGATTAGCACTAATAGATTGCCTTCTATGCTCTCCCCAACTCCAAATTTTGAATAGCTATTTTTTAACATTGCTCAACTTTTCAATATTTGATAGTTATCATCCCTACAGTTTAAAGACTTTTAAATAGGTGACATTTTTATAATTTAGAAAATCAAAATAATATGCAACACTATATATTGAGAAGTTTCACTTCTACCCTTGTTCCATCTTCTTAGTTCTCACAGTTCTCATTAGGAAATGCTCAGTTTCTTAGATACTTTTCAATGTCTTTATGTAAATACAATAAAATGATTATCTATTTTTACTTTCCCCTCTTCTCATTATTACCCATTATGCTCTCTTCATTAAACATTATATTTGACTATCTTTCCCTATACATACATAAAACAGATGTTCTACTTTTTTTTTTTAATAATTGTGGGACTGTATTCCATTGTAGGAGGTATGATAACTTTTTAATCTGCCCTCAAATAATCATTTGTGTTCAATATTTGCTATTACAAATTATGCTGTAAAGAAAAACTATGTACATATATCAGTGCATATATGTATATATGTATGTGTGTATACATATGGTTCATAGCTGTTTAATACTTGTTATATTTTAGTATTTGAATGGATACAATGCTTAAAAAAAAACAACTGTGACTTCTCTATTCCTGAAGAGTATTGCTTATTTCCTTGCTTATGACGTGATTTCTCTCTGGTCTCACCAAATTTCATGATCAAGTAATATCTTTATGAAGAGATCATTGATACTTATCTCTTGAACGGTCATGTTTGATGATATATGCCTATAAGCCTTATGCTAAAGTAATATATTTGGGTCACATTTTTTTCCCCTGATGACTTGATAGACAGTGATCTATTGTCTTCATATTTTAAATATTATTTGGAGTCTGTCTTCTTTTCTGTACCTTGGGAATTTCTACAGCCTACAGGGATCTGATCTAGGTTGGGGTTGACTCCAGTTCACATTAGTCTTGTGTTTATTCAGTCAAATCTTCCCGGCAGCTAGTTTCACTATTCCTAATTAGAAGGTGACAGAGATAAAGCAGTCACTCTACTCTCCAGTTTTAGGAGCAGTAGTAAACATTCACCAGGTTTTTTGTTGTTGTTGTTGTCTTATTGCTTCTAATAGTAGGTATACTGGAGGAAGCAGGGTTGGAGCCCAATTCTGCAGCCAATTTTTACTCTCCCTGCCAGTCTGCTTATTTTTTGTTTACTGATTTTAAGTTTGACTAGGTTATATCTCTCTGGTGATTTTATACTCTGCACCTGCAATCTATTCTGTAACGAAAAAGAAAAATCTGTGAGGAAAATTCTAGTTGTCATTTTAGCTCCAATTTTTCATTGCATGTATTTTTTGGTGTTTATAATTTTCTTGACCATCTACATGTGTTACCTTTGCTTCCATTCTTTCTTAAAATTAAGAATTAGTGCCATAGAAAATTATATCCATCAAGAATGACTTAACTCGAAGGACAAAAGCAAAATGCAGGCATATATTTATCCATATTTGTTAATCAGAGTTTTGTTTTATATGTAATTAATGTGCAATTCTTTAATATCACTGAAAACCTAGAAACTATAAAAATTCTCAATAATAGAATAGTTCATTATAGTATAATGTTGATAGCATATTCATGATAGCACCCACAAAAAGGACAAGCACAGGTGAAAAGGACACCAGATTGAGTGCTCTGTAAATCAATATTCATGAGTGGGAAATGCATCAAATTTATCAATGACTGGACATCTCCAGGTGTGTATTAGGGAAGGCTTTTATTATCTCCACTGGCATTTCTAGAATTTTTAAGGGAGTTGGCAGAGGGAGGGTTAAATTCAGGACTTTCTACTCTGTGGAAGGCACAATCTGGAAGTCAAGATCAGTTGGAAGGGCAAGCAGTAGGAGGGTTAAAGGGCCAAGACAAGACAGAGGATCAGAAAAGGCTCTTGTCCAGCATGCAGAGGCCAGCACGGCAGCCTCTACCGCCAGCAAAGGCAGCACTCAGGCAACAAGCCTCTGAGCCCTGGGAGCTGCTGCCAGAGAAACAGAAGCAGAGGTAGTTTCATTGAGAACCCCAGGGACAGAGAGGCCACGCATGGTCCACTGCATCTCCGTCGTGGCACATTCCCAGTTACAGGCCCTCCTGGGACATCACTGAGAAAAGCAGCTAGAGTTGCCACTCAAGAACGCATCTAGGCATTCATTTAATAGTCATTTGAATGAAATGACTATTAAAAAATGTTAATTCAAACTCATTCTAAACACCTTGATGGAAAGGTGGGCAGGAAGTTGTGGATCACGGGATTATAAGCAGGAACCCTCACTCAAAAGGTGGAAAGTCATGGTGGAAAGTGAGCTGCCTTATTTGTCTGGATTTTAAACTCACCCTTCTCCCCATCCACTGTGGGGGATATTTCCACACACTAGAAAGTCATTTAGTTTGGTCATTTGCTTTAGTCATTTAGTTAGTGGCACAGTGAATTAACACCTTGTTTTCTGCCAGTATAAACATTTTCAACTGGTACTGGGTACTGATGCCCATAGATGGGAGTTGCTGGAGAGAGATCACTTCTCTCTAAAGTCAAGGCCTGGCTGCTAACTTGCGTCACTTTGGAGAACACTGGGTCCTCACATCCTAGATTTCCAGCACATCTCTTGTTGTAAGGCGGACACAGGAATTTCCTGAATTTCCTGCCACTCTTAGGGTTCAGGGGCTCTCAAAGCTCTCTTCAAGATGCTGTGTGCCTGCCCCACCCCTTCACTTCTGAGAAAGTGGAGAAATGGAAACACCTCAAGGGAAAGCCAGTGAGTGTTCTAGATAAGCAGTGGATTGGAGACCACTCTCAAGACAGGCTTTCAAAAAGTTCCTGTTAAAAGTCCTAAAGGGCACCTCTGGAAAATGTAGGGGAAAAAAAAAAAGAAGTCCTCTTAGGAAGAGCAGTTAAAAAACACCCTGGAGTCTTTTATTCTCTCCTTTCTCTGAAATAAGAACACCAAATCTCATATTTAAACAATTCATGTTATAGAAGACTATGAATAACATCTCAAGGCATGTTTTATACATTTTTTCTTCCAGATCCTAATCACTGACAATCAGGAATTTGCTAATTTATCCATTTTTGTAAATGTTTACTAAAAAACAGGAAGTGGTCAATAATCTAGGTACTTTTACTTCATCTGCATGTCATCTCTGATTATTTTGATGCTCTGCCTTCTTCCCCATCACAGAATGAACCTCATTAATAAAAATAGAGGATGGATTAGAATCAAAGCAAACTAGAGATAAACTAGAGACAAACAGGACTAGGAAGATGGAAAGTAAATGAAGGTGAAGGAATTAAAGAACAAACATTTTGACTGCCTCTTGTTACCAAAATCTTTGGCCTGTGCTTTACATTTAAAAAGTGAAATGTTGGGAAATTTCCTTTTTCTATTCTTACTAATATTACATTTTAATAGTGCAGAAAAAAAATTTTTAAACAACAACATATTAAGATCATCTTGAAGTAAATTAGGATTTTGGGTAAAATCTGGCATTAAAATCACATTAGAATCAAGTTTTTGTGTTTATTAGAAGCTATTTTTAAATGAATTATTTTTTTTTAAAGTAGTTTTTTTAAAAATAAAAAAAGTAGTTTTTTTAAAACCTGGATATTGGGAGTCTTTAAAATGTGTAAAAAAGATAAATACAGTTTGAAGATGTCTTCCCCACAATTCTCTTTGGGTATTTGCTTTTGCCTCACAAGTACCCTGTTCAGGTCTCCCCTCTGGTTCCCTGTTTTTGCAGCTAGCTTTGTCTTGTTGGAAGTGGAAGATGGAACTCAAGTTCACAGGCACAGTGTCCTCAAGCTACAGGAGGATGTTAAGTAGGGGCTCCCTTTTTGGTTAGTCTTTGGGTCACCCTTGGGTGGAGAGCTAGGGTTCCTAGCTTAGGCAGATAGGACAGGCAACTAGAAAAGTCAATTTTCACTCCCGGCTGAATGTGAAGTCAGAATCCCCAAGGCCTTAACCTTGCACACTTTGAAGAAGGTGGGGCTTTACATGCGTTCATATCCTCTACTGGGCCTCTTTCTGGCCACCAGGCATGCTGTTAGCAAAACGACAAACAGTCCTGCGATACTCAGGCCCACAGCGACAGGGATTTCTCTCCTGTTTCTGTCACTGAAGCATTCATCAGCTGTAATTGAAGTCAAAGCAACAGGTTATAGATTGGCCGCACACTCAGAGGTGATACTACGCCTGCCTGCTTGACTCCTCAGAGAAGGAAACCAAGAGAGAGATGCAGTTGCTGGGTCTCCCACATGGCGCTTCAGAAGCTCAGATGGGTGAACACAAGGAAGGCAAGGGCCAGTGCTGCGACATGAACCTGGTAGTGTCTGTGATCTGTAATAAAATGTGTTAAATTGCAGAACTCCGATTCCACAGACAGTAAGTTATGATTCTGTAGGTTGGAGATTATGATGAATTTCTTAGAGGGAGACCCATCTTTGAGAAACATTGGTTTGGTCTAAAAGGTCAAGGTCAGAGTTGTATCTTGACTCTCTAGCCAGGGAAAGCCCAGGAGCCACAGAAAGAGGAAGTTACTTTGAGTCACACGGTCAAACTTCCCTATTTAAACTGCTTCTTAAGGAGGCTCATGGATGGCTAAGGGCTCCTGGTATTAGCCTTTGGCGACCTAAAATTCTAGGCAGGGAGGGTTTGAGAATGTGAGAGTCAGAGCCTACTGTTTGGGATGGCCATTATCTTTGACCAGGGTGAGATTCTACACTGACGGGATTTTCCTTTTTAAAGTCTTCTAATCCCTGTTGAAATGTCACTCATGACCACCCCAACTTCCCCTCACACTGTGTTAGTCACACTTCCCTCTGTGCCACCACAGTCCTTTGTGCAAGTGTATTTTAAAATAACATGTGATATGGTAACTTTTAAACTTGCTCCTTTCCCCTCTTCCCTTACTTGCTGGTAGAAATAATATTTACAGCATGTCATCTATCATGTGGGAGTGTATTTAGTGAGATTGGAAGCACAGGGACTGGGTATTTGAAGCTGAGCTGAAGCAATGGCCATGGAATGAACAAGAGAAATAATTTAGAGGTACAATTGCTGGGACATGAGACTATTTGTCTGAGAGGGTAAGGGAAGGAGAAGAAGTAAAGGGTGATTTTCCTAAATTTTCCTCTCTCTGGGCACTGCTAGTGGAGGTCAGGTATATGTTCCTGCAATTTTTTAAAATTTCTCATCCCTGCCACTAAATGGCGTCCTAGATTTGTTCATTTTCACAGAAGTTCCAAGTGAAATGAACAGCAAGTATCTTATTTGTTAGTTCATTTAAAAATATGCATGTATAAAGATCATATGATTAATTATAGCAGTCTTCCAGACTTCATAATGAATTTTTCAATTCTTCAAATTGGAAGCTTTGAAACAAATGATAAAGTGGGGCCCTCCCTTGCTGACTAGTTTACTATTTAATTTTAACACTGTGATAAGCATCCAAAATAAAGGGTGATACTAAAAAAAAAAAAAAAAAAAGGGTGATACTATATGATTCAGACAAAACCTGTAGAAATCAGGGTAGTCACATGATTTTGGTTATCTTTGCTGAATGCTTTCCACCAAGTATGTCAGAAGTTTTCTGCCAGACATATCTTAACTTTATACAGAGAAATCATTTAATTTAGGACTAGACTAGTTATATCTATTTTTGGTTTCTGAGAGTTATTTGTCTATTGGGATTTTGTTATTGTTTTGAGAGGAATATTTTAGAAACTAAAGTTCAATTTTTGGTCACATATAAAAAATTTTGTGATATTGTTTTCCTGGCAGGGAAAAACAAGAACTTTCTAGGGATTTCTTGAAGAGGCACCCTGGCCCTCTTCCTAGGACCTGTTTCTCTCTGTGGTGGTGAGAACTCAGAGCAGAAGTGGGATAGAAACCAAGACTACCTATAAGCATGAATTTCTGGAGTAGAGAAGAGCTTGTAATTGAGAAGAAGGGACTCAACAATGTATATTTCTATCTTGAATTATTGCAACTTTCTATTTTTCCTAAGTGGGAATAACTAGTGATTTTGAATCTTGAATTATAGACACCACTATACTCTAGATCCTTAAAGTATTCTCCAAATACACCTAAAATAACCTCTGTATTTCATGTGTGTGTGTTTAAAGGAGTCAGAATACGTGTTTCAATAAAACAAGGACTTTGTATCAGCTGCAAGGGCAGTGGACCTGAGTGGTGAAGGTGTCTGATTTTGAGGTTGATCTTAGAGGAAGGTGGGAGGAAGAGGAAGAGGTTGCTAGAGGAATGTTGCCCTAAGAACTCTGTGCAGTCATGTGCCCTTGTCCTTTTGACAACTTCAGACACAAATAAAACTTGAGATCTACCACAAGATCTCCGGAGTTTATCTTTCAATGCGACAAGTTCTTAACTCACCATTTCCAAAATGGACTCCTTCAAAATCAAAGGCTTGAAGTTGGACATTCATTGTCTTCAGCTGGAGCTGGCTGGACAGCTGGACGCTCTGCTCACTCACACACTTGAAGGAGTGCCCAGCCACAGTCTCAAACATCATCAAAGCACTTTTCATTCCTCTGTATGTTTTCTCTGAGAACACAAAGGTGAAATGGAAACATCAGAGAATCCTGGCAAGTCTACATGTGGCCCGTGTGTAGCCTTCTAGTCGTGGTTCTCTGGGGTCCTGTCTCCTTTTCCTGAAGATAAGGGCACTTTGGGATCTCTTTCTGATGCTTTCTTGGGAGAACATGGGGGCAAAATCACATGAAATGGAATGAAATAAAATTAAATGAACAGTTTGGGGAAGGATTTCTTCAGCTATTTTTAATCATTGGGGACAGAATTGGTGAGAACTATGGTGAATGCTTGGGAACTACAGAGAAAAACCCACAAAACATCAAAAATAAGAGATTAAAATCATGTGAACCCTTAATGAATTAGAGCAGAGACATGCAGGTTTCAAGTGGGACATCAGCATCTCACCAGACTGACCATATAAATACAACAAAAGGAAGAATCTGCCCGTATCTAGGAGGGGGGTGTAGGATACACCCACGGGAACAGAGAGATGGGAGTGGCCCATCTTTACCTGAGTGCTGTGGGGAAAGGTTCACTCCTGGACTGGTCCTGTGTTATTACAGGTAGACTGTTACCAGAAGGGCATACGCTTTGAGGCAGATGCTATAAAACATGTTAGTCATATTTTCCCCAGTTCTGTGCTCACCAAGTAACCTTTCAAGTATACTTTGGTTTCCTTAATAGGAGAAAATTCACTAGCCAGAGGATCCAGCTGTCTGGGCCCCTTGGCAGTAAGAAAGAGTTGCAAGATAATGAAAGACTGACATTCTGATTTTAGAGCATTTTGATTTGGAGGACCAGAGTATGGGTGTCAGTGAATTCACCAATGTTATGGCTTTTGCTAATGCCCACAGGTTGTCAGTGAAAATGCCTTGGAGTCTCTCTCCTTTCCTGCCCTGGTAGGGGTGTTCACCTGGGTCTCCTGGGTGTTGTGCAAGCATTTTACATGCCCTTTCCTGTGTTAACAATCTTTTGAGGAAATAAGGTACTTAGATTCCCATTTGTAGGTGAGAAAATGGAGAATCAGGCTTGAAAACAATTGCCTGAGGCCATACAGCTTATAGCAGTACTTGGTCATCAACAGGCTGGTTCCCTTTGTTCTCTTAGCTACTCTTTTGCTGTGTCTCCTGCCCATTACTATGGCACTTACTGCAGACCCATGAATGTGTACCTGTGAATGGTATACCCTACATGATGCACTGAGTTGTCCATGTACACTGCTGATGCAAGGTTAGTCTTGGGTTAGTCCACTGCTGCCACCTCTGTTCACCCTGCCATTGCATTACCACTGTCACTAATCACAACTGTCACTAATGTCACCACCACCTCCATTGACATGAAAGTCATAACTGCTGCACATCCTACTGCAGCTGAGTCTTCATCATTCAGACCTCCCCCCGGCTTTGGAGAGATAGTGTCTCAATCAAGATTTGTTACCCAAGTTTTGATTTTCTGGGGAAACATCTGAGAACTTGGGAAACATCCCTGACTTGAATGGGAGCATTACTTTCCATAAGTGAACACTGTGAGAGTTCTCCCAACTTGTCCCACTAGCAGCAAGTCTCCAAACAATGAAGAGAAATAGCAAGCTCACTTCTTAAGGTTTGTGCATTTATTATCTTGCTGTCCTAAAAAAGCTTCTCCAGGGCTAGACGTCCCCAAATGGGACTATCTCTGTGCTCAACTCTTACTACCTTAGAGAGGCTTTCCTCCCCTCACTACTTTCCTCAGGCCCCACCTGAAGAAGCCACCCATTCTTACCTACTTCACCCTGCTGCTACCTGCCTACAAAACATATGATTACTTAACTCTGTACTGTAATTAAACGTGTCTGTGTATGGTCTCCTCTCTCTTCGTACAGTATATGTTCCAAAAGGCAGGAGTCTATTTAGGTATAGGTCACTAGAACCTAACAAAAGTGCCTGCTGCTTAGCAAACACTAACTACATTTTAGAATGAAAGTGTGATTTCAGCAGAATAAACTACACCATGAACAGCACATTTGCCAAAAGGTCAGTAAACTCTTCTTGCCAGTAATAATCTCTGATATGGTCTAGTTCAACTTCTTTCATGAACAGATGAGCAAACTAAAGAACACAAAGATGCTTTATGTTCTCCCAAAGCTAGAATGTTGATTACTCTCTTAGTAATGAGCTGATTCAATGGGATAAAAAATGAACTAACCAAAGAGAATGTCATCCCAGGTGGAAAAGCCTTCTCTAGATGCTCACCTGGATTTGAGACGATCAAGTAGGCTCCCACTTCGCTGATATAATACGAGTTTTCATCCTACAAAACAGCAGCAGGTTAAATTTGGTAAACTGTTTTTATGTTTATGGTTCTGGCTTATAAACTGCTTCATCAAAATTCCAACCTTTACTTCTTTGATATGGGGTATTTTGGTAGTGAGTATGATTATGTTTAAATTTTTTCAAAAGGATTACAAATACCACACAGTAAATAATAAGTAAGGGTTTCCCCTGTCCAAATTTCTTCTATTGAACATTTGCTGCTAGAACCTGAAATTAAAATTTCATTAACAAGTTGATTTCCCTCAGTTGGGCCATATTTCTACCTGTCAAAATGCAAATAGATCTGGAAGTGGATGGGTCGGAGAGGTATACATTTAGTTTTTGCTTGCAAATAAAATCTTAATGTAAGCATTCAGACTGAGATCACACATATTTAAGGCAATCATGGGTTTCATGGGGTCCATAAACCCTCTGGAAAAATAGTGTGTGCAAAATTGTGTGTGCATTTTCCTGAGCAGGATATTGATTATTTTAAATAGATAAATGAGTTCATGTCTCCAAAATGCTCAAATAGGGACACCATGAGGGGTAAAATGGGAACTGAGAAGAAGTGGTTTATTCTGAGATCACTGGGTATTTTCTGGAAGAGGAATCTAGGTGCCTGTATTCAGAAATATAAAGCAATGCTCCACAATTTATTCAGAGATTGGCCTTTTGAGAAAGAAGACAAATTACAAAATAGCACCACCGTAACCTCTTGAAAGGTAGAGGGACACACTACAGGGAACTGAATTGAGATTTGAAAGGATAACTTGTAAAAGGACTTTTTATTTCTTAGAGTAGGCAGTTCACAGTGTTATGTATTTAAAGATTCATTAGAAAACTGTCCAGCAGTAAAAGGTGCAAAAAATGGTAGAGCACTGAAATCAGAATCTGACATTGATTTACTTTTACAAATTTCAAATGTAGTCATTGGCTGGTCCGAAGGTTGTGAGTTATCTCAATTGATTGTTCACAGTCAGTTACAGATCAAATGTAGTCATTGAAGAACTTTAACAATAATCAATCTTCAGTCTTACTATAATTCACTTGTACATTATTTGGAGTTGAAACAATGAGTCCTTATCCAATATAAGCGTACCAGTATGCAAATGGTTTTAGCAAAATCATTGATATTTATATTCTAATTTGAAGATGTTAAAATTCATTGACTGCCAATTATTGACTAGCACATTTCTCATCCCTGCATCCTTCCTTGTGCCAGGAGCTGTAGCAGGTACTTCTGAGGGCTAGGTGATTTGTTCAAGGTCAGAGCTATAATAGGAAGTCAGGGGGAAGATATGACCCCAAGTTACCCATCTCCAAGGCTAGCCTTTATGCCCTCTATCATCCACTCCAGACCAGATACTGCTCTAAGTCCTGGGAGGAGAATAAGGCTTGACTCCCTACTGCAAGGTGCTCAATCTCAGGACTCCAGACAGATTGAACAATGCAACTGGACTTCCATTCGTTTCAGACAGAAATGCCCCAGACCCATGCTGAGTTGCTTTCACATACCATGTATTCACTTTTTTTTTTTAAATGGTATCCTTTCTAACACAAGAGAGACTAGCACTTCAGGACCCTCAGTCACTGCCATACCTAGAAGACCCTGCCACAGCATCAGGGCAGGAAGGATCCATTGAAGGGTTTACTGGGGCAAATTTTATACTTGAAAAGTGCTTGGGTGGCAGTGTGGTACTGATAAAATGAGCAGGAGGGACCAGTGATGAGACTGGCTCTGAGCCCCTGGGAGCCTTCCTGGCATGTTCCCTTTCCCGTGGCAGCTCCTAGCCTGATGGTGAAGAGGGAGTGCTTTGTATTCTCGAAGGGTGTCACATTCACAAGTGCATCCTGTCACCTACATTGCCTCCTTTGGTCTTTACAACAACCTCAGACAGAATAAATATCCTCAGCCCAGTTTACAGCTGAGAACAAAGAGGCTCAGAGTAGTTAAGTATCTACCTCTGATTCACATTTTGTAAGTGAGACAAGCAAGATCTTGTCTATAAAATTCTGTCCTCTAGTTTCCTTCATGGGATAGCTGGGTATAGAAAAAAATCTCACCGTGTAAGAACTTTCTTTAACATTCCCTAAAATGCAGCAACCTATATATAACCATCATTTGAAATCAGAACCAGCAACAAACTTTGCAGTACAAGATGAAAACTTAGGATCTCTTGTTCAAATAATCACTTAAGAATTCCAAGATGTGAGCAAAGTAATAAGCCAAATGCTGTCCCCTTCTATCTGTGCAGGTCATGCATGCCAGCTATCCCTGACAGGAAGAGCCATTTCTGTTCCACACAAACCATGTTTTCTAGGCCTAATACCCACAGTGAGGCCTTCTGTAGGCACGTGACAAGGTGCTGATGGCACTGAGTGCTTGTCCTGGTGACAGAACAGCACAGAGTCCTGAGCCAGTTGCAGGTTTCTTTCTGTTTTGACTGAGTCAAAATAACTTAAACATTGACTGGGCATGAGCTGGCAAAAGAAAAGCATTTGGTACATGAACTCAAGTAAAGGAAAAGGCAAGAGGACTTTGATGTCCTTGAGATTCCAAGTCCCATATAGTTAATGGTGCTGATATCCAGCCACCTTTTCTGTCAATTGTGACGTTACAGCATGTCTTACAGGAAATAAATTGTCCTTGATGTAAACTAGAGAGAACTATTTTTTTTTTTTTGAAGATGTGGAAATTTGGAACCTGGCATCATTTGACTAGGAACTGGGTTGGAGGTTTATTCTGAGGGATGGGTGAACTTTTCCTGTAAAGAACTAAGTGGTAAATAATGTAGGTTTTGTGGTTCTCAGTAGCAACCACTCAACCCTAGAGAAAACAGCCACAATTGACACAACAAACTAGTATGGCCATGCTCTCAAGAAACCATTTACGGACACTGAAATTGAGATTTCATGCAATTTTCATGCTTCACAGAATATTATTCTTTCTTCCATCAACCACTTAGAAATGTAAAAGCCATTCTAGGTGGTGGCTGTACAATTTTTGGTGGTGGTCAAATTTGGTCAGGAGGCTATAATTTGTTGATTTATTTTTTAATTTTAAATTATACAGTTTATTTCAGGCTTAGAATGAATAAATAAAAGACAACTAGGATACAACAAGATATCAGTATGCAAGTTAGGATACAACATAACTTGTTGATTTCTGATCTCTATCATCAAGGAGAAACTAGGTTGCTGAGCTAATCAGTTAACCATAAAATGATATTAAAAGAGTGGTTAACCTCAGATTTGAGAGGCTGCAGTATTACTTAAGGATCTTTTTATACTATCTTTAAAAATATCTCTTTGTTCCTATGTTAGCCTAGTTTGAATTGTCAATTTTTAATACCAAAAAATTTCATATTTTACTTATTGTGTGGAAGAATGGGGAGAAAAATAATAGAACTTATCACTAAAGTTGATGCATTAAATGAAGGAATACCTGTGAAAAACTTGTAATAGCATCTTTACTCAAGTTTTAAAACTGTGTTACTAATAATGGTAAACTTCCCTAATGAGCTAAAAAAATAATTTTCATCTACTTTTTAAAGTATAGATCCACCAGGAATAGAAAGAGAACAAGTAAATGGTTAGCCTAGATAGCCTTTCTTACCAAAACTGAAACCTCAGCTTTGGGGAAGTAGAGTCTGATAGAAAGGGAGTGGAAGGCAGTTGGGAGTGGAGAGCAGTTGTCAGATTTAACCAAAGACCAGGGGAAATCAGATGTTACAGATTACACAATGCATAGTCTTTACTTTCTCCTCCAACCACCATGGTGTTACCTCTACCAGATGTTTTTTCATTCACCAGAGAACAACAAATATTCACACTGGCAGTTTCTTGAAGATGAAGTAGAAATTGTCCATGTATCAGCCTGAGGGCTCCCAGCAGCTGAACACACATATTAGCATGGACAGCATGAGCACCTGAATGTACCACTCACCGAAGCCCGGTCTCACTATTCAACCACAGTAGGCTGACACAGCAGCTCCTTACTGCTAGTATTTAAAGAGTTCTGTGATTTGTCAGCAAAGAGAAGAACTTTAACCTCCTCCTTAGCAAAGAACAGGGTTTTGAGCAAGCCCTGTCACTCGCGCTCACCCAGGAGGGCAACACCAAGGGTCCTGAAATCCTAGATCCTCCTGCAAACTACCTCATGGGAGTTTCGTAGTCACACATGTTCAGGATGTGGTTTTGTCCTCAACATAGATCATCTTTTTTATTCAGTGTTGTTACTCAACTCAGTGTTGTTACTCAATCAAAAGACATTGCTCTGGACAGAAAAGAAGTCAGAGAAACATCTTTAGAGGCACAGATTTACCTTTCAGACAACTGGGCTCAGAGTTCTCTGCGGTTTAGATTCACCCTTTGATTGATTGATTTACTCATCAAATATTTGCTAAAGGTAGTCTATGTACTAAGTGAGGGCTGGACACTAGAGAGAGCAACATGAATAAATCGAAAACTTTACCTTTAAGATGACAAAATGCGCAGGTAAGTACATGAAAGGAGCCTGGGAACAGCAAATGCAAACTCAATAAGAGTTTCCCATTTTCACCCAGGGTGGAGGTTGGGTTGAGGGGACTTCAGAGGGCAAAGATGGTTGAGCCAGAGGGTAAAGATAAATGGACACAAAGGAGGCCAAGGGGTGGGAGGACGGCATCCCAGGCACAAGGAAAGCAAAAGGGAAACAGGGCACGATATATTTAGCACACTACAGAGGTTCTAAATATCTCCTTTTGTGGGTGTTAACACTTGAACCTTGAAGCAGTTCTCAGGAGTCTATAAGCTAAGAGGTCTCCAACACTGCTAAATTGCCTCAGTGTGCTGGCATCACTGGACCTCAAGACCCTGGTCACTCAGTCCACTGCCTGGCACTGTGTCCCCCTCTTCCATCCTGGAGATGACTGATTTCTCCCACATCTCAGAGCCAGAGCTGAGGCCTTAAGCTGCCCTCCTAGTGAGGTAGATGAGAAAGGGATAGAATTGAGCACATAAAAATAAACTTTACACAAAGTTACAGAAAACTGTTTTAAAACGAAACTCTCCAAATGGGAGGAAGTTGGTATGGAAGAAATATATTTATCTTGAACCTGAGGGCTCTGAACAATTTTCTGCATGACACCTTAGTCAAATGAGATACTGGTGTGGAAACATTTTCAGTTCTTGAAGAAATGAAACAGGAAAATGAGAATGAACCCTACCTCTCTTAGACACTTGGAAAGTGAGCATCTTCTAATATATTTGCCCAGGTCACTCACATTGGGGCCCCAATGGATATGACTTGACCCTATCTTATAAAGCAACTGAGACAGAGCATGTAAGAGAGAGAGAGAGAGAGAGTGACAGAGAGGAAGAGAGACAAAAAGAAAGAGACAGCAAGAGCTAATGACTTATTCATGGTCACAAAGCTGACAATATGGATAAGTTACATCTTGACTGTGTACAAGGCCAAGTAACAGTTTAGGAGGAAGTTTTTTCTTTACACTTTTGTCATTTGCTGTATTTAAATCAATTTCAATTAAAATGTATGAATTATTGCACATTATTTCGACATGGAAGTACAGTCTATGTGTCATTTATTTTCTCCTATAATGTCTAGCGCAACATTGGAGAAAAAAAGAGATGCTCTGTAAATTCTTATAGACAAATCAGGCTTATTACTGCAGATTCACTGATTGTTCTACAACTCAGCTCTTATCAATAACACCTGTTATGTTATTATTAACATAAACTTCTATTTTCCAAGGCTCAATTTTTCTAGAAGAGAGCTATCAGTCAGAGGCACTTTTGTTCTGACATTTTAGCGGTCACACCTGGGGTTCGGTGATACTACTGGTATCTATCTAGTCGGTGAAGAAAGGGTTGCTGCCCAAATCCCGCAAGGAACAGGACAGCCTTCAGGACAAAAACCTGTCTAGCCCGGAATTTTAATACTGTAAGTATTGATAAACATTGGCCTAGAGGGTTGGGGCATTTGAAAAGTGACTGACTGCATTGTTCTGTTCATTTCACTAGTGGAACAGTCTAGATAACTTTCTTGCCTAAACTCATTTCACATAGTTCATTCTTAGGGTGGAAGACACTGGCAGTTTTATGTGCCCAGCATGGAGTTCAAATTTTGGGCTTTCATTACCACCGTGAAGGTGGCATGTCAAATATTTAACAAACTGGCACAGGAGGACAGCACCCACTCAGGTTGGATGCTCAGTTGTCCAGAATGAATGTCCACTATAAACGACAGTGAAATCCCTGTGCCAGATGCTGGTCTGGTCACTGGCACCGCTGTGGCCAGAAGCTGAGGGGGTGCTCCCTCTGGGGAAGCCAGCCTTCCCTAACCCCTCTCTTTGGTCTTCTCACTACTGAAGCACTATCAGCTATCACTTATGTTTTTCTAATGCAGATTTAATGGAAAACCAAAACCTTCCTGTGTTCATATCTTCATCAAAACCAGGAAAATAAAAATAAGAACTGTCTGCTTCAAGGAAAAAGAAATTGTTACTGGTCTGCTTCACTCATGAATTTCTATGCTTAGCCCTTGTACTCTTTGTAGTTGCTATTATGGCATAGATGAGTTCTCTTAAAATGTGAAATTTCCCCAGAAGGTCAAAGACTCAAGGGAATATTCAGGGAGCCTCCTTGCAAAGCTCAAGCTGCTGGGAAGCTGGTGCTGGGGATGCAACCAAAGAATCAGGCAAAGCGGCTACTGCAACGCTTGCTGCCCTGGGTCGAGAGGCTTGCCCGCTCTTTCCTGAGGGTGCCAGGGAGGCTCTGCTAGTTTTTCTACCTGCATCTCATTTCCTGCCTCACCTCTGGCAGGAGACGTAATCTGACAACCTCTTGTCTCTTCCAAAAAGGCATGGATTCAAGACTTGTGTGAAACTGATCAACAGAGTCCACTCTGAAGACACTGGAAAAAGAGATAAGGAGCAGCAGGGGATAGAGGGAGCTGGTGAGATTAGTTGTAGGTCCGTAAGAAACTCCAGCTAGCAGTTCTGCCTAAGGTCGGGCAACTGCAGTCATTTTGTGCCACAGAAAAACATGGAGGGTTTCTGATGCCTTCTTTTAGGTTGTTCACAGGATAGTTCTGTGGGTATAATTGGGCTCTGAACTAAAGTATAAGTGCTATGCCTATATCCCCTGTTGTTCTGCCAAAGTGACATTGATGGGTCTACAGTCTTATTTCACTTGTCTCTCCTGAATTTTCTTCTTGTGTAAGGGTTCCCATTCAGTAGGTACTGAATGGAGACTACTGACTTCACAAGTGCATTGCCTTAAGTAGAAAAATATACCCTAGAAGGACACATGTGCTCGGATGTTTACCGCAGCACAATTTATAATTGCAAGGACATGGAAGCAACCTAAATGCCCCAAAACAGATGACTGGATGAAAAAAATGTGGTACATATACACAATGGAATATTACTCAGCAATTAAAAACGACAAATTTGATGAATTTATGGAAACCTGGATGTACCTAGAAGAAATCATTCTAGCA